>JAHREE010000374.1:0-49212 GCA_033628505.1 Tringa tobata
TTCTGGTGGCTCCAGCGTTGCCTCCCTCTCGCAGGCAGCGCCGTGGTCCTGGCACTGGCTTTTTGCTCTGCCTTCACTGCAACAGGGGGGGTCCTTTGGGTCACAGTGTGGGTGGGCTTGGGCTTAACAGGGGTGTGCAGCCTGGTCAGGGGAGCTCTGCTTCCTCCTTCTCCTCTTCTCCCTCCTCCTCTTCCTCATCCCCTGGCTGCCAGTGTCCTCTGGCTGTGGTGATGTCCCCTCTGCCCCTGTCCGTGCCGCGCTGCACCTGCTGAACGCTGCCTGGCCGCCGCAGATCCATCACCGCTTCTCAGAGCTGTCACGGCGGGGAACGGGGTGGGGGGAAATTAATTTCTCCCGATGATTCGAACCCAACTCCAAGCTCTCCCTTCTCGTTTCTCCTGCAGTGATGATGGCTTAACCCTCGCCGTGCCATCGTGCCCCCCGGGCAGGGAGCAGCATCTCTTGCGACACCCGCATTGCTGAACCCCAAAGTGCCCCTCCTGCCTGTTGCCTGGGGGCAGCGCTGGGCATTTTGCACGTGGGAGGATCAGAATTGCTGCAGGAAGAAAGAAAAAGAGTGTGTGTGTGTGTGTGTGTTTGTGCGCGCGTGTGCAAACGCAGCGAGAAGCAGTATGACTTCATGCTCAGAGCGCTGTCTTAGTGCGCAGTTTCTTCTGGTTTCCCACATTGTAAAAAGGGATAATGCTGTCATATTAAAGCACTTGGAGATCTGGGGATGAAAAGCAGCATACAGGACCGTGACAGTCCTGATCAAAGCTCTTTTTTCTCCATCTGTGTTTGTTTCCCCATGGAAGATAATACTCTGCCTCTTTCTTGTAAATATTTTTTTTAAGATCTAAGTAATTCCCTGATAGATAAACAGTCATGCTTAGCTCTGAAGGATCTCTACTGGCTGCTCTAATTGTGTTTGCCAAGACCATGGCCTGTGTTTTGAAGTGGGTTTGGGGAGTTGTGGTTGAGCGTAGGGGAGGAACTGTGTCCAGCAGCTTCAGAGGGGAAGGGGCTGACTCTGACACCTCCTTTTTCAGGCGAGATCTTGTGTCTTTTGAGCTCAGTCCTTTCTGCACAAGCCTTGGAGCTGGGCACCTAAAGCCACCAGTTAGTCTTAGGTGACCTTTGCTGGTGGATGGGGGTTCTATATGTTTTATTAAGGTTTACTGAAGTGCTGTGGGATGGTGGGTCCTGTGGGAGATGGGAACACGGCAGAGCACATGCCCCAGCAGAGACTGGTCCTACCAACAGCAACACGACTACGTACCCAGGGTGGTTTTGCTGAGATGAAGTGGGCCAAAAGGCAGAGTCATTTTGGGGGCTTTGCTGGCCTGACGTGTGGGATGCAGGCACAGGGAGCTCTGCAGAGTGTTGGGAGTCTCCCTGTTGCGGGGGGAAGGATGCGCACGGTTCTGGCACTGGATCTCGCTGGGACTTTTAGCTTTTTTGCTGTTGTGGTGGGCAGGTTTGTTTTGCTTTTTCTCTCCCCTGAGCTAACCCTGTGAGCATTGCATGTGGATCCTGCTCTGGGTGAGCTTCCTCGGGGGCTCTCCTGGCTCTGACCGAGATGGGAGGTCGAGTGGCTGCTTTTCAAGCAGAGGCATCAGCAGCATCTCCTTCTCTGCCCCGAGAATGGCTTTCAAGTGCCTGAGAGGGAACTGCAGCGGCTGCAGTCTCTCCCCCCCATTAAATAGGGTTCAGCGTGTTAGTGGGTGAGGAGGGGGAAACAAGCACCAGAAACACAGGCTTTGAAGCTCATGTCTTCATGCTCTGTTTCCCCAGGAAAAGAGGCTAATACTTGCCAGCAAAGCAACCTGAGTGTGGAGACACGGGCCACGCGGGCTTCCAGGGACAGCATTGCATGTTGGCTTCTCCTTGCCCCCCAGCACCCACGGGGAGAGTCTCACGGAGGGGTCCTGGGCCAGATCTCAACAGGCAGCTGCCCTCATTGCCCGGGCCACCAGCACTGGTGTCCCCGTCCCAGCCCTGGTGGGGTTGGGTTTGCCGAGGGCAGGGTCTCGGATAGGAGCAAGCTAGAAATGTGGGGTGGCAAATTTAAATTTCATCTCTCTCCTCCCCAGGGGAGGTGACAAATGAGCTGGTGGTTGTGCTAAAAGCTTTTCTTTCTTTCTTTAAAGAGGTTGCTGGGAGGAAATGAAGTGACCCACTGACCTTTGTTAATACGCAGCACAAACGAAGCCGGTGCTGCTGGAAGGAAAAGAGACCTCAGTGTGGCCCTCTGCCTGCAAGGTGTTTGCTTCGATTGATATGTCTAATGGGAGTAATTCTCCCGCAGCAGCTACTGAAAATGAAGATGTTTAATCATCCGCTAGATCTGTGTGAAACTTTTTGCAGAGGATTTCTTTAAAATCGCCCTTCTCCTTTTTGCATGCAGGTGAAACAGAAGAGAAGCCTAAATGCCTTTCTGTGAATTTTTTTTCAAGTTGATACATTTTAATGAATCTGAAATGAAGGCATGATCCCTCCCTCCTGGATTTTTTTTTAATGCAGAGCAAATCTTCCAATCACTGGCTCCATGGGGGCTAAGAAAAAGTGACAAATGACAAAATACCTGCATAGCTCTGACCCATCCCAGTGTCTGTAACTGTGCAGGCACTTCTTTTTAGCAGCATTTCCCACAGGCTCCCTCTTTAAGCAGCGGGAACCAAGGTAGGCAAACTGGTCTGTAGTTACAGCCCCCTCCTCCTCCATCCCCACAGATACCCAAAGTAGCTTAAGGGAGTTAGATGTCCAGCACCTTCTGAAATGGGAGTTACTGGGGGGAAAATCTTCAAAAGCATCTTAGCGGCTTAGGTTAAGTCCCTTCGACTCTCAATGGAACTTAAGCTCTTAAGAAATGTAGGTGCTTTTGAGCATTTCACCCTTTCTGCCTTGCACCCTTGGGTCCCTGGAGGTCCCTGGCTCAGTCCTGGCTGGAGGAGCCACACGAGAGGCTGCTTCTTGCAAACGCTTCTCAGTTGTATTATTATTAATAATACCCCTCAAGACCCTGTGCTCAGCACTTCCAAGATGCACACATGTACACGCTTAGAGCTAGAGATCAGGCACTGCACAAGAATGAATGCTTTACAGGAGCTCTTTTACTGTAAGAATTAATCTTATTCCTGAAATGTGACCGTATCTAGCACAAATCTGACCCCACTGAGGGCCACGGCTTCACTTAATTGCATTCTTTAGCAAGGATTGAGGTCTATTAGGTGGTTTGCTTGTGTTGCGGGAGATCCTGTGCCAGAGAATTTAGTGAGGGTTCGCAGGTCTGTGGAGCAGGGCAGGAGAACGGCCGTTCTGTTTACTCCTGTGGTGCCAGGAGCTTGGCTGGGTGCTCCCAGACAGGCAGGAGGGATGCGAACCCACTTCAGAGAGCACAGAGAAGGTAAGCTGGGCCCAGGCAGAGGGGAGAGGATGGGTGAGGAAGCCTTTGCCATTTGAGCATTCTTCAAAGCAATTCCCGCTGGAATTCAGCAATGGCTGGGAAAGCACAAGATCCTCCTTGCGTGGTGGCTGGGTTTCCAAATGTTGGGTGTTCTGCGTTGTCGGCAGGAATTGTGCGGTGGGTGAGGGTCTGTTTCCCCTCTCCCCGCTGCCAGGGTGCCAGCCAAGCCAGCAGAGCAAACCCCTGCCCTGGGGTCTCCTTGGTTTCTGCAGGGGAACCAGGTGGGTGCGCATCCTCCTGTCCTGAAAATCCCGCATCCAGGGGGAGACAGGCAGTGACGTACCTGCTCTGAGGGATGAGTCGCTGGATTGAAGTTGACGTGTCCTAATATCTCTGCCAGCACTTTCTGTCTCCCTCAAGGGCTCGGGAAGCACATTAGCACCGGAGCGGAAGTGTCACCCTCTGGCATCTCCTCCTCTAATCTTGGAGCTGTTGCTGTATCCCCTTTACCAGACCTTCTCTATCGGAGCCCATTATATGGCATGAAAAACCACGCTAGATGCGGGACAAGACCTTCTCTATCGGAGCCCATTATATGGCATAAAAAGCTGTGCTAGATGTGGGAGGGTGGAGCTGCCAGGCTCCTCTTCTCCTCAGAGCCAGAATATTTCCCTGATATGCCTGCATTCAGCTCCGTCATCTGGGGGAAACTGGGGACATGCTGCGTGGGGCAGTGCAGCCTCTTGGCCGCTCTGAGCAGCGGAAGGTCTCTTGGTGCCACATTTGGAGAGCAGAAGAGGCTCGAGGAGATGTTTGGTGGCATTTACTGGCACTGCAGGGGGGGATATTGATCTGATACAGAAAAACAAGAGTTTCTGAAATGCTGGCTGAGCTAGCCATGTTGGTTTTTTTTAATATAGAGAACTAAAATGGTTGGGAGGATGCTTGTTCTCTCCAACTCCTGCCCTCCCCCTCCAGCCTCGGTGGTGGGAACTAGGAGCTGCATGACTGGAGAAGGGAGAGCCAGTGAACAGCAACACAGTTCCATTTGTTGTGCTGGCATTGATACCACATCCCCGGTTTAATTAACAGTTACCATCATGGCTATTCGGAATGTTCCCAGCCTGTGCTCGCCTCTGACAACAACAAAAGCAGCCCCAACCCCATGTTCTGCACCCTGGAACCCTGTGAACCCCCTGTTAAGTCTGGCTGGTGCCTCTTTGTGTTTCTCTGAGTGCGTCTAGAACAAACATTTGAAGAGATTCCCAGTGGTATAATCCAGATTTTTTCTCTTTTTTTGAGAGAGTGTTGGTATTTATGCTCCGTTTTCACAAGTCTGCGCTGAGGCACGGTGGATCTAGACTGGCAGAGAGCACACAGCAGAGGCTTTGTAATCCTCAAAGTGCGAGTCCAAAGCTTCTCTCTGAAAAGTTGCTCTTTGGGGCCGAGTACATATGGGGACTTCTTGTTTATCCTGGCTTTCCTTTTAATTCTCTACAGTTCAGCCTTGGAGAGTTAATGGGACAGAAAAAGATTAAAATGCCCCTTCACACTGCCTGTCCCGATGGTCTCGTACCCTGATGTGTATCAGAAAGCTTAAGCAACCTCACTATCCCCTTAGTCCTTTTAAAGCCTTTGATGGCTGTACAATATCTCCTACCTGGCTTTTCTCCAAAAGGTGAAAAACCCCGGTTTTGATTTTTAATTGGGGTAACTGATAGCAGGAAGGCATCTCTACAGATCTGAGAGCATCCTTCACACAGCTCTGGCCCATTATTCTGGTGCTCAGAGTCTGTCTGATGGAGGAACCTCTTAGCCCCCGACCCCGTGAGGAGGTTGTGGCTGCAGTTTTCACTCTATTTTCAGCCCTTCTGGGGCAAAGCTTGTCTCTGTCACTGAAGGGAGCGTTTACCAGTATTGACACACGGGACTGGGGGTAGTAGCTAAGAATACAGCTCCCTTAATGCCATTCCAGCTTTGCGAAGGGATCAGGATAAAGCTGTAAGCTCCCTTTGGAGCCAGGAAATGTGTCTCCATGGAAATGGGCCGGCAGGGCAAGGGGAGCAGGCTGGTGCCGAGCCCGCTCTCCGCTGTCGCAGCCGTGCTAATGTGCTGGTGCTGTCCTGCAGCCACGTTCTGCCGCGTCCAGGGCAGGAGCGGGCAGGAGAAAACCTCTCCCGCCTCCTTTGGAGGTTGTGTGTTTGCCTCCTGTGCCTTTTGGTCCGTGGATAAACTGTGCTACCCCCTGCTTCAGGTTTTTTCTCTTCCAGTTTGGTGTTAGCTCTGGTTGCTCCGTGCGTTGCAGGTGGGGAAACTGAGGCACCGAGCAGGGCAGGGGCTGTGAGACCTGCAGAATAGCTGCTGTAATCCCAGCCATGGTTAGAAGAAGCCTGGGATGTTCACCTTGCATTTTCCTTGCAAGAGGGGCTCTGGGATGTCTACGTCATTTCCAGGGCCGAGGTTCAGGCTTGTGCTGGGGTGAGCGCTGCCTGCACAGAGCCTGCCTGGGTCGGAAAGAAATCCCTCCCCCAGCTGCACGGATCCTCGGCAAACAAAAGGGGACACAGGGGAGACATCTCCTGCTTCATCTTCCCTCTTGTGGGGTTTTATTTTTCTTCCTTCCTGTTTTTTTTTTTTATGTGTGAGGTTGCAGTTTTTCTTCTCCCGCCCTGCGCTTCTGTGGAAAAATCGCCCTTTAGGAGGGTCCCTGGGCCCTGTCGGGTCAGATCCCTTCACACCTCAGTGCTCCTGCGCTGCTCGGGCCAGCGCTGCCTTTCTCCCGCGCTGGGGAGAGAAGCCGATGGGTGTTAAACTTTAAACACGGGCTCTGAGCAGCCGCTGCCTCCCCGTTACGCTTCTTTTTCTTGCTCCGTTCCCTCCCTTTGTGTGAGTTCGTGCACGGAAATCCGCCGTTACCTGCCGAGGCTGGAGCAGGCTGGGCTTCTGTCCCCACCGGTCCATTTGGCGATGGAGTTGGCCAAGAACCTTGGTGGCACCAAGGCGAAGGGCTGCCTGGCCTCCTTGCAGGGACCGTGCACAGCCACCGCTTTCCCGGTGCCCCGCTGCCTCTCCGGGCTCCGTTCAGCTTCTCGCTCCCCCTCTCTAAGTGCTCTCCCCTCTCCATTTGTGCATCCGCAGGTGCTGACAACGCTGGGGAGACGCCGTGAATCCTGCTGACCCGGAGCCTTCCCGGCTGGGGCTGAAGGCTGTTGCAGAGGATGAGGATCCTTCCCAGCCCTGGGATGTCTTCGCTGGTCTCCCTCGTGAACCTCCTCTCCGTGCTGCTGATAGGCTGCGTAGCAGAAAGTAAGTGACTCTGCTGTGCCCTTGCCCCTTTTTTCATCCACTCCTAGAGAAGGACAGAAGGAATGGGCTCTAGTGCTTACAGCCAGCAAAATGTCTCCTTCTTCTTAGTGTTAAAGAGTTGATTGTGTGTCTTAAATTTCTCAGCATCTTTAGCTTGCCACCAGTGCCTTCCTGTTGTTCCCAGTACCGCTATAGAGGGACGTTACAGGGCAGCTAGGTCCTCACAGTCTGCTTTGGGTCTTGGCTTGCCCATAAAGCTGCCAAAGAGCTGGAGAGAAGGGGAGGGAGCTCTTCCCAGAGCCTTCCTCCCCCTCCTCCCAGCCCCATCCCCATCCACTCACCCATATTGTCCTCTCCTGCTCTTGCCTTTCAGGCGTCTGTCAGACACCAGTGACCGTTGTCCTGTTACTTGCTGGGGTTGGATTCACAACAGCATCCGAAGAAAGAGTATTATGTTTCTTCTTCCCCCTGAGTGAACCAGTTCCAGTTTAACACAATTTTTATCTTTGCTGCCTTTCAATTCTTGCTTTAAAAAATGAAAAGGGGAAGGAAAAAAAAAAAAAAAGGGAAAATCTTCAGCGGCTTGAATGTAATGTTCCTTCGACATGAAGGCTGATCACTCGGGATCAGTGGGGAATAGAATCTTCCAAGCTGATAGAATTATGACTTTTTTTTTTTCCTCCCCAGCAAAGCTGCTTGAAGCTGGAGAGAGGGCTGCTCTGGTCAGCGTAGCCCTTGACAGCTTTTAACGTAATCGCTTCGTTATCAGGGTTTATTAAGATGACGCGGTCACCGGGGATTGAATGGATCCTCGACCTTTTGTTGCTGGGAGAGTTTTTTTTTGAGCTTTCTCTCTTCTCCGCAGTAGGTGAGCGGGGATAGGTTTGCCCTTGTCTCACTCCTGAGTTTTGTTCGGTTCATGCTTAGGCCCTCTTTGCAGGGAGAGACGTTCATGTGCAGGAAGATAAAGTTTCCTTTTGTTCTTTTTCTATTTAATAAGCCCTGGAAGGGAGCTGGGCTCCGGGAGGTTCACTCTAGGGCCGCTTTTTTGGTGTGGAGCTGTGGGTCAGTCTGTACCTTGGACGGTGCTGCTGGTTCATAAAGACAGACCCAGGTTCAGTGTAGCAGGAACTGGTGGTGCCAATGGTGGTTCGCAGCCAGGAACCTGGCACAGCCTTTTGCCCAAGTATTTATTCAAGGTCCTGCTTATTTTCCAGGGTCCTACTTGGATGTTACAGCAGACACGCTGTAGGTTCTTGATGAGCACCCAGGACAGATGTTAAAGCCAGCTCTGTGTCCCACCTGGGCTCAGGGTGGCCTCTTTGGCTTGTGAAAGTGGGCACTGGTGGTAGGAGGCTGCTGCCTGCCTTGGCTCCTGCACAAGCAGGGGACTGCAAGCAGGAATCTCCATTCCTGGGTCTTTGTGTGGGAGAGTCAGGAGAGATGGGGACACTTATGGTGGGAAATCCAGTGTTGGGGCTCCAGGGTCCCGGTCCTGCCACTGGTTTGCCGTAACACTCCTGGCCAAATCCCTTTGTCCTCTTGTTTTCCAAGTAAGTGGTGCAGCTTTGCGGGTGCAGATGGAGAGTTCGTGTGTGTGCAAGTGCCTCTCCGTATGAGCAAAGCCCTGATTCATCTATTGTGATGTCTCAGTGCTGTGAAAACTGGGGTCCTTTTATTCTTAAGTGTACACCAAACAGTGCTCCCCACTGGGAGCGGGCACTCTGCGGAACCAGGGCTTCTCAAAATCATGGCTCTGTGACTTCAGTTTTTCTGTGGGTTTGGTTTTCTTGGGAAGCAACGAGCATCTTGTCTGTCCCTGGTTTTTTGTGGGGTGAGATTTGCTGAGAGATTCCAGCTCTGCTGGGAGATCCCACCTTCTATCTGACTGCAACAGAGCACTTCTGGTGGAGATGTGCCCTCAGGAGGGGCCGGTGCTGCTCAGGCACAGAAGGCACCGGTTGTGTGGCCCAAGCCCTGCTGAAATCTGTCACTGCTCAGCAGACACCTTGCTGCTGCCAGCCAAGTTTCTCTCTCCTGTAGCTCTGCAGTGTCCTTGGATCCCAAACTGTGAGGTTTTATGCTTTTTTTTTTCCTCTTGCTGCTCTCAGGTGTGCCTACGGGAACTTTGTAGGGTGCAGGATGCGGTGTCCGAGGCCGGGCTGCTCTTAGCTGCTTGATGAGCAGGTGAAATCAGGCCAGGCATTGTTTCCTCTCCTAAGCTGTAGTATGTCCCCGGCCTGTTTGCCCTTGGGGATGCTCCCCGTTAGGGGCCAGTCGTCGGAGTTTCTCTGCTACCTCCTGTTGATGATGAATTTGATCGCTCCTGATTTTGGAGGGGCTGCTGAACTCCTCCTGGAGAGGCCGTAGCACCGAGCCGGTCCCCACCGAGGCCTGCGAACAGCAAACAGCTTTGTCTGTCACAACGGCGGAGAGCGTGTGAGGAGCAGTCACTCTGTTCTGACAGTGTCCTCTCCCATCAGATGGCCCTGGGCTCTCTCCCACTGCCTCTCGCGTAATCCCTTGGCCGGCATCCATTTGGCTGGCGCTCGCCACGATGCTGACCCGATTTCCTGCCCTAATTCACCAGAGGGGCTGCCAAGGCCTTGCAGCCCCCAGGGCGAGCGGTGCCAGGCAGTGCCCCTGCCGAGGTGGGAAGCCCCCACGGCAGGTAGGAAAACCCCCGGGACACCAGATTTTGGAGGGCACCGTCTTCCAGGCTCCGCAGGGAAATGGCTCCCCTGGCAGCAAAGCGCGGGGCTGAAAGCTTGAACTTGCCTCCTCTTCCAGGGCAGCGCTGGAGGAGCTGCGGCCTCTGCAATCAAAGGACCATTAAAATACTTCCCTTGTTTCCTAGGCTAATTGATCTCAGTCAGTGATTTAAATCTTTCTATGGCAGGAACATTCTATTTAAAGGAAACTGCTATTTAAATTAAAAAACCAAAGCACCACACTGCTTTCAGCCTGCTGTTCTTCCTTGGGAAGCTGAAGAGGATAATAATTGAAAGGTACATGGCAGACCTGTTTCTTCTCTTTTTCTTTGGTTGCATATGGACACTTTCTTTGTTTCTTCTGTATGGTCAAGGGCAGCCGTAGAGCTGGAAATTGCTAACTCCATGATTATTTTCTGTGGCCTTTCATTAAATGGAATGTATTATCATTTTATTAAGGATTGAGCTGGTTGTGGGAGTAACGCTAATCGGCATTACTGCGGTGAGTCAGGGGGAGCCTTCCCCAGGACCTGTGCCCTGAGGTGCTGCAGGGCCAAGGAGGCAGCTCTCTTGCTCCATGGAGCTTATGGACAACCAGACGGCGCAGACAGACAGATGGGGTCTGGATACAGGTCCAGGGAGGGGAATAGTTTCCCAAATTGCTGACGCACCTGGGTGCAGACCCAAGCTGTGCTGTTTCCCGGTCATGCCCCCAGCCCGAGTCATAAAATCTCTGGAGCGAGCACCTTAAAAACATCTCACAAGACAAGACACAGACCAGACAAGGCTCCTCTGGGTGACTGTCACTGGGCAGGATGTTTTCCTGCCCGGGAGCACAGCTGGGTTTGACCAGGGCCGGGGGCAGTGGTCAGGTCCTCCTGCCCTCCTCTGCCACCCGAAGGAACAGCGCGCCCACTTCAAGTGCTCCTCAGTTGCAGATAAAAAGCCACTTACTGTATAGAAATGTGGTAATTTTTTATAACTGAAATCAGCATGCTCGCTGTTTTCAAGTGGATTTTTCCCATTGATTAAACCTTTGCGTTTTACAATAGTGCTTTGCTAATTGGTACTTTGCATACACAGAAGGCTGGTGTGTGGCTCTCCGCCCCAGCAAAGATTTAATAGCAGATGCAGTAGCGAACATTACTTATTACTTAGGTTTCCTTCCTTTTATAAATCACAGTGTAGGACGGTTACTAGCACACTCTGAAGTATTACCATAAATAATTAAATCTAAATTGCAATTGACAAAATAAAAGAATAAAGCCCCTTTTATGATGCATTACCCTGGCTTTCTTCCCTTTTAATTGCCCTTGCTCCCTCGTTAATTTGCAGAAGACAGTAATTCATGCCGGGCGCTCGGTGAGCTGCCGTGCATCCGTGGGGGCTGGCAGCAGATGGCAGCAAGGGTCGCACCACGCATGCGGAGAGGCTGGAGAACGTGTGGGGTGGCTTGGGAGAGGAGCTCAGCTCCTGTAGGTCCGTGTGTTCAGGCTGGCAAAGTGTTTTTAGGAGCTGGTGCTGTGAGGAAAGGCGTGTGGAGCATGTGTGCTCCATGAGATGTAGGAACTGGTGGCTGACTGCACAGCTGGTCTCGCTGAGATCCAGATCACGGCAACTTACAGGTGTATCTGACTCCGCTCCTCTGGATGGTCCCTCCCGTGCTCTTACCCACAGAGGATTAGTCTCTGCAGCAGAGCTCACCGCTTTTAGCTCTGGAGGTCCTAGCTTGGATCTCTTGTTGGCCAACACAGGTTCCTTCAGTGAGTAGAGTCTAACGCTGTGCAAGAGGAGGCAGCGTCTGAATTCGCCTCCTCCCAGAAGGCAGAGGTCTCTCCTTCCCTCCCCGGCTCCACTCTCCGCTCGTGTCAGGCAAGGAGACACCTTGCTGTCCTTGTTTCTGAATTGCCCTTTCCTTTGTCGCCTTCTCCATCTGCCAGCTGCCATCCAGCCTGTGGTTGCTGAGGGTTCTGGACTAGTTGTTGTCCCACTCAAGGACACTGAATTAAGCTTCTGTGTCACCTTGTTTAAGTGCCTGATTAAATTAAACCTCTCCTGCCTGGATCGAGTGATGTATGTCTTTTTTTTTTTTTGGTCTTGTCCTTTTTTTTCTCTTTTTTTTTTAGATAACTCAAATTGGAAAGTTTGTGTCTTCTATAGGACCAGGCGAGGAAATAAATCATCTTTTGAAAGAGCTTCCTTGGGGGCAAGGGGGGCTGTCACCTCCCAGGTCTCAGCTGTGCCCCACACTGTGAACGCTTATTAGATTAATCTCTGCTGAGGAGCACCTGGGGACAGCAGCAGCCACGGGTGTTTGGCACCCAGTCATGGGTGTCTCCTGGTAAAGGATCTTTTCCCCACCAGAGGTTCTTGCTGCTCAGCTTCATTAGATGGCTAAGTTAGGGGAAAAGAGCATCTGTTTGTTGTGTAAACAAGCGGCTTGTGTGAAAATGTCATCTACGTCCTATTTGTGATAGAGAACATGTCTGTCTTCGCCATACCTGGATGCCAAAACTAGGACTTTTACTCTGTGTCAGGTTTTCCAGGAAGCCAATACTTACTTCTTTGTGACTTGCCCCTTTGGGTGTGCTTTTCACCCAGCGTGTACTGCCAGGAAGGACAGGATCCTTCTGGTATCTCACCAAGACCCTGGGTCCCATCAGCCTTTCCTCTGCCTGGCAAGGTCTGTGTGGTGGTGTCTTTTCAAGACCAGCTCGATACGAATCTCCTGGGTCACTAGAAGGACTCTGTGAGGGTATTCCCACCCTTTCTGTGGCCTGGCAACCCCAACAGAATTCTTAGAAGGCAAAGCAGAATGTTTTTCAAGGACGCCCGACCAGAGGAATGTCGTTCTTCAGCGTGCGTGGGATGGAATCTGGGCTCGAGCTGGCCTGTGAGACACAGTCTCTGAAGAACAGTTTTATTTACTCTGTGCCACTCTTCCCCTCCAGTCAAGGATGTTCTCTTGCAACATAATTGGTCCCAGTTCCCACCTTAGAAAGCTGTGATGTTCTCTGCACTGCAGCTGCCTTTAATTTTTTGGGATTGTTAAAGTTCATGAAAACAGTCACGTTTTATGCCATCTGCTGCGTGTCATGGAGTAAACCATCACGTGGGCTGGGTGCTGGATCAGGAGTCGGGAGCGTCCTCGCTCTCTGAATGCACCTTCTCAACCTTCCTTCCCTCCTTTTGCTTCTCTAGATTTCTTTTTCTGAGCAAGGTCTCCTCTCGCCATGCCTGTTGTCCGGTGTAATTAGTCTCAGTCTTGGTTTGAGGTTCTCACACTGCAAACGCTAAATAGTCAGGTTACGGTTTGGCAGAGGAGCCACCTCTTCCGTCCAAGGGCACAGCAGATACCAGCGTGACCAGGGAAGAGATCACAGCTAACCCAGACCTGGAGGTTGCCAGGAGAGAGCATTATAAATATATCTTGGACGTCTGCTGCTAAGATTCTGAAAGGGGATATCGCAACGAGTGATTTGAACAGTTGACGGGGAAGGAGTGTGGGTTGACCTGCTTTCACAGGAGCGTTGCGTAGAGGATTTTTAGCGTGTCCCATCGTGTTGCAGACATGAAACATTGCTGCTTCGTACGGGGTGGGTTAAAACCAGCGCCGCTAGTTTCATCTGTGATGCACAGAATCATTTCTGTTTCCTTTTGAGGCCAAGAGGAAAAGCAAAGATGTAAAAAAAGAAAAAAAAATAAATAAATAGAAGGAGCTGCCACTGGTTTTGCATTCTACAAAGTTTCTCTGAGTCCTCCAAACCTTTAATTGACTCGGGAGCATAAAATTGAGAAGGGGAGAGAGTGAGAGAGCGTGTGGAGTGGCGCGAGCGATTTGAATAATTTATTGTCCTTTGAAGTTGCAAGAGAAATTTCAGCTGCCTTGGGGAGTAATTTCTCCCCATTCTGAAAGGGTTTCTCCTTATTTTAAACTCATTCAGAGGATGATAATTTTGCATTTTGTGCATAATTAATGAGCATAGCTTTCCCCCCCCCACTCTCACACAACCTCTAAAGAGTGGTGGGGTGATGAAACTTGGTGGTTTTTTTAATTAATAAAGTCAAATTAATTTGCCTCTGTCCTCTTCCTCCCTCACCTCTGTAAGAATTCGTGGATTTATTCAGAAATTAGTCTGAGAGTGCCGACACTTACAAATCTTTACCCTGGATTTTGATTTGTTTGAATGAATTTCTAAAAGCCGGTGTAGGTTTTTTTCATTTCAACTATTAAAGGTCACCTTGAGACTGGCTCTCTTGGGATCATCCAGGGATCTAGGAAGATCCTTCAGCTCTTGTTTTTCTTGGTCTGTCTGCATGGGTAGGATCTGTTTGGTTTTGAGGGCTTTCTGTGTGGTGGTTTTTCTTCTTTATGAATGTTATGAAAATCCCCTTTCCTTATAAGATCTGCTAATTGTGGTTAATTCCAGTAGCTGCCACTTGAGGGACTGCCTTCTCCTGAAAGGTTGCCCTGGTGCCTGGAGGGGCTGCATTACAGCCCTTTGGCATCACATCTCTTGGCAGGTGTCAAACGCGAACAGAAACCTGTCCTACTGAAAAAAAACCTCGTCTTCCTCAATCACTGTCTTTGACAGAAGAGTTGAAGGGGTCGTTGCTACTGCTTTTCCATGTTTCCATTTCTTTCTTGCTCATGTGTTGCACTGTTTTTTGGGCTTGCTGAATCTCTACTTAACTGAAAGCTGAATTTTTTAGGCTCCTACAGACTGTTAGTTCTCAGCAATGTTGTTGGATTCTCGCTTTTTTTCTTATTTTGTGTTGGTGTGCCCACTACAAACCTGAATGATGAGTATTGTGGTGCAGAGACAGAAACTATAATGACTTCTGCAGTAGGAGCCAAAGTTCATAGAATCACAGAATGGGTTGGGTTGGAAGCGACCTTAACGACCATCCAGTCCCACCCCCTGCCCAGGGCAGGGATGCCTCCCACCAGACCAGGTTGCTCAAAGCCCTGTCCAACCTGGCCTTGATGTAATTGGTATGATACAGGTCATGATTGTTACAGGTTGTGTTCTTCTATTAGCTTTTTTAGAGTTTCATTTCTTGTTTTCAAGATCTCCCATCTTGAGCTCCCTTGACCAGTCCCAGTGCTGTTGAGCAGTACAAGCTCACAATAACTGTTAAGACCCAGGGTAAGGTGTGTGAAGGTTGTATTCCCAGAATCTCCTTTTGTTCCATTTCAGAATCTGCTGTGATTCTGAAATGTGGGCTGAAGGCTCTTACCAGGGGTTGGATAGGAATGATGTCTCAAGCTTTTGACAATAACCAAAATTCTGTGCGGTAAGAACTGTATCTTGCCCTTTTCCTGTAGACCAGGAGACTTCCTCTCTTGCCTGAAAGAAAGAAGTAGACTACAGCTAGTAAGTGGAAGTAATATAGCTTATCTACAGGAGGAAAAGAGCAGAGTTTTACCGGAGAATATTTTGTTTATCTGATGTGCCTTCCATCCCCAAATGATCCCTGCAGGCATGTATTAGCTGGCAAATCTTGATGGGGATCATACACCTACCGTAGTGCTGCAGCCCCTCGGAGCGGCGATGCAAGGCAGGGGACCTAGCTCCGTGTTTACATTTTGCAAAGGTCTTTGTCATATTGCTAAACCCGGGATCGGAACTGATCTCCCTGATCACATCCTGGGGGCTTCTAGCGCTGTGCTTTCTCTGAGAGACCATGAGATGCAGAAGCTTGTAGCAGTTTGTTTTCCTCATTGCTGCTGACTCTGCTGTCACTTTTCGGTGGCTCAGGACCTCTGCTGGGCTATATTAAGATGGCACGGCCCCCTGGGAGTTGGGATCCTTGCTCGTTAAGCTTTTTCTTCTTTCAGGCTTGTCCCATAGGAGGTGGTTTTTCATGCTCTGGTATCCCCCATAGACTCTGATTCTTCAGTGACTCAAACAGAGCAGCGGAAGTTGAGTAAAGAGCCAAGTCCTTTCTCGCTGTGTCTTTTCTAGGTAGGGGGGTGAATTGAGCTTCTCTGGGATGCCAATATCGATGACACGGCTAGAGCAGAAGCTGTCCTAGCAACATGACAAGGGGAGGGAGAGCTCCCTGCCTAAAGCTTCTGATTGCAAACAATCTGGGATCGCTGTCACAACACTGATGGACAAGGGGCCCTCATTAAGTTCCCAGGATAGCTCCTTGGGTTTCTTGCTCTTGCTCTGCTCAGGGTTATTATGCCTTGTTATAGGACTTGTGGACAAATAAGGAATGAGATGTTGTTACAGTTGATGGAAAGCACTTGTGTACCCCCAGGGTCCTGGCCTGCCGCGTTGCTGAGGCTGCGTGTGCTCCTGTGTTTGCTGGCCCTTCAGCGGCTGGTCCCAGGGCTGCCATCTCACGCGGCAGCATCGCTTGTCTGCTTCTGCTCTTGCTGGTCACAAGGAGCATCTTTCTTCCTGGCGTTGCATTGTGGTGCCAGAAAGTGAAGGAGAATCCTGGCCAGAGGTCCAATCTGTGTTAACACCTACTTGCTCCTTTGTCCCTCGGTGTGATTTGTACCAGGAGGGAGGGTGGAAAGGCTCTGGGTGCAGGCACTAGGCAGAGAGAGGGGGATTTTGTATCCCCAAAGTGCCACTCTCTAGGGCTGGGACCGATCTGTGGCAGTGCCAGACACCCTTTGAGCTATAGGGAAAGGTGGATCCTTTCCATACATTCGGTTATATGATGGTAGCCTGGAGAATTCCTGCTGAAACTGAGTGACTTCCTCCTCGCTGCTGTTCCCATGCGATAAGGCACGGTCCCATCCCTGAAAACGAGCAGTTTAAATAGACCAGAAGGAGGGATTATGCTTCCCCTCCAGCAGGCAGGATAACGTGGTTTTTCTCACCTTGGGTGTCAGAACTAGGAATAGATCTTTGGTAGCCTTAGTCTCATCCTGCCTCCGCTGCCGCAGGCTTGTACCTCCTCTTCCAAAGGGTCTGGATTGCAAACAGGAGCCTGAAGGCTGTGTGGATGTGCCAGATCCCCAAAATTACAAGCCTCATGGCAAGAACAGCTTGATGTGCGCTGGCTGTGATGGGTCTGCTGCTTCATCCTGGCTGAGGGGCAAGGTGGGACTGGTGGGACTGGCAGCAGGGGCAGGCGTCGGAAAGGAGCAGGTGTTGGGGTTGCTGGACAGCCAGTGTGACAAAGGTGTGTGAAATGTGTTCTTAATCTTTCTCACCTATTTTCTGCTCGTGTTAAATCCCATACTGGGTCGCATCCTTCACCGCTGTCCTTCTCTGGGGCCTTGCAAGAAGGGAGAGGGAGTGATCTTTCAAGTGACATTCCCTCGTGTCCAACAGGGAAAAAAGCCTGCATTCACCTGTGTACAACTCAGCTTTTCTCAGTCAGGTGGATGAGCAGCAGGGGAATAGCAAGGTGGAAGTATTTCACTTCTGAAAAAATGTCCCCGATCTTTTTTTACCCTCCTTTGCCCAACCTTGCCAGTCCCATCTCCCTGAAGGGAGCCAAGAGCTGCTGACAGTAAGAGGAAGTCTCTGTCTGAAGCCTATAATTATCCTGTCTGCCTTCCCAGAAAAGGCCAGTTGGGGAGCGAGCGTGCTTCTGTTTCATGGACAAGCCCTGTGTTCTGCTGCCTCCCCAATTACTGCTTAATGGACTTTTTATGATGATAAGACGACTGGGTTGAGGAAAAGTTATTGACGGGGAAATGGAATATAATTCACTCCCTGTTTGTTTTTTCTGTCAGAAAAACCCTCATTTTAATTTTATTTGTGAGGCACTAAGAAACAACTCTTGGAAAAAAAGTGCAAGATCTATCAATAAAACCCTGGATTTCAAGGGGACCAGAGTCTCTGCAGAACCTCTCCAAAGGGTGTTTTCAATCTTGGTGAGTGTCTCCATAGAGACCCTCCCCACAGCCTGCATCAGTCCTGCTCCCAGTTTGCAGCTCTCACTTCTCTCATGAAGAAAAATGTAAATTTGGAGCCATCTTTTTTGCCTCTACCCCTCTTGCAAGCTCCCCCGCTCCCTAATGCCACTGCTTTGAAATACGTACCCATTCCAAACATCGCATTCTTGCTCCCCACTCTCCATCTGTCTCAAATTTGGCTGCTCTCTCCTGTTTTCATCTGCTCCGTGGTTTGTCTCCTCTATCTAATCTTCACTTCCTTGCTCTGGCTCTGAGCACCTCCCTCCCTCCTCTCCATCTTGCTCCACTTCTCTTGCATTTTCCCTGTTCATCTCTCCTTATCCCCACCAGTTTTCCCATCCTTTCTACCCTCTGCTCCCCTCTTTAGTTCCCCTTTACTGGTGTGTCAAAGCTGTTCCTCTCCTCCTCCCAGGCTGTCCCCAGCTGCTCAGCCCTCCCATCCCCGTCCCTCAAATGCAGGATGTGCATCTGCTGCATGCAAACACACTGCAGCAGCACACGTGTGTAAAACACGTCTTCCCAAACCAGCAAACAAACATTTGGCTCACGGCTGGACCCGGATCTTGCATTCCTGGAGAGGTGTTTAGGAGGGGAGATGAAAGTGCTGCCTCCCAGGGCTGTAGCTGGGGGAGTACCTTCTGCTCCTTCTCCCATTGTGAGCCTGTCAGCAGTTGTGGAAAAGGGAGATGGAGTTTCACCAGATCAGCAGAAAGTTTCAGCCCAAAAACCAAAGGGAAGGGGGAGGAGGAAGAGGAGAAGAGGAGGGTTTGACCCTTTGTGTGCCAGTGAGAATGCCATTGGATTCCTTGAAGTTAGCAAGGGGTGAGAAATAATGGAGAGAAGTCCAGTTCAAGCTACCATGACCTGCTTGTTGGGAGATTGCAAAGCTTTTGTCTGGCTTCTTTTTTTTATCTTCTTCTCACGCCAGGAAGTAAATGTGGAAGAAAGTCTCTGAGTGCTGTTTCTAGTGATTTTTTTTGTGGCTATTTTCTTTTGTTTGCATTTAGAGGCTGTAGTTGTGTGCAATCCCACCTAGGGTGTTGAGTGCCAAACAGGTCTGTTCGGAGACCATCCTTTGCTCCAAATTGCTTGTAGTGTCTAGACTGAAACAGGCAGGTGTGAGAAATGAGGGTTGTCACCTCCACACTACGTGTGGCAGACTGAGGTCCGAGGAAGGGTGAGTGCCCAAGGTCAGCCGAACTTGCATCAGAGACAGAGATCTGAATCCCGATTATGGGAATCATCTGGAGCCTGGAAGAGCAAATTGGGGTGTGCTAACGGCAAAATAACATTGACCATAAATGGCTTAATGGTTTCCTCTTTTAAGTTTGCTCTTGAAAGGTAGATGTGCATATATAAAGAAAAAAGGGTGAATTTTGATCTGTTTGGTATTTTTGAGCTAGGGTAAAGGCTGACGATGGCTAATGTACCCTGAATCTCTCTGGTAGTGTGGGCATGCTGTCATGGTGGGCAGCTCCGCTGGGAAAGTCACCATCCTTGGATGAGTTTAAGAGTCGTTTAGATGTGGTGTTGGGAGATATGGTGTAGGGGAGAACTTTGTAGAGTAGGGTAGATGGTTGGACTTGATGATCCCCAGGGTCTTTTCCAACCTAGATGATTCTATGAGTCTATGAATTGTCAGGCTCAGCACCATGGGGCCATTTGTTGAAGGTTGACCAGGAATGGTGGGCAAAAGTACGGCTGCCGTGTGCGTTGGGGAAGGCTATGATAAGCCAGCCAAATGTCAAGAAAATGGCCTGTCTGCTGTGCTCTTGCTTTTGCTTTAGTTTCAGCAGCGGGTCTCAGGTACAGCGACGAACCCCTGCGTTCCCTGGGGTGGGGATAATGGGTGTTTATTCACCGGCCAAGGAGGAGCTGAAACCCCACACTTGGTGTGCCGGCGCCACGGGTCAGTGGGACCGGCGCGTGGGCCTCTGCCAGAGCACTGGCGGCAGGGACCGGCGGCACCAGAACTGGAAGCAAAGCCTTTTAAAATATGCAGTTTGTAGCTGGCTTTCTTTTGTCTCCGTGGATGGCTGCCGCTGTGGGCGAAGGGGCCCTTTGAGCCAGGCTCATGCTGCTCTCTGTGCTGGGGCCAGATGAAAGAATAAGTGGTTTGTCTTTATTTGTCCATTGTGGAGGTGCTTTGCTGGGGGTGGTATGAGGGGGCTGCAGAAGGCGGGGGTGTTAAGCACAGAGGTGAATTTTGCCATCTAAAATCAGCACCGGGTCCTGGCTGTGGGTCTGGCGCTGAGGGGAGGGAGCTGGGGGGTCAGGAGGGAGCAGAGATGGTGAGGCATCTGACTGCGGCCCCCTCAGAGAGACCCTGCGGCACAAGGGGCTGGTTTACACATGCACTGCCCATCTCCTACCCAGGGCTGGGGCAAATCATACAGTGATATGGTCAGGGACCATCCTTGGGACTTTTCCTTGGCAGCTGTGGGGCTGAGGGGACATGAGTTGGGCCTTCATGGAGGCAGGAGTCAGGCCTGTTACTATGGTGGCGGAGGAGGGGGGCTTTGTGCCCCTGGCCAGGCCTGTGTGTAATGGGACTGAGGGTTTTACCTCAAGAGCGTCATGGTGTGGGCAGGGTCTGGCCGTGTGTGTGTGTGTGCAGCCCAGGCTGGGGGGACAGGGGCCGACTTCAGTCTGCTCTTGTTGGCCAACTGCATATATTGCCCAAATTGTCCCGTATTCCTGAGCCAGCATCCTGGCTGAGGGCAGTGGGAGGATGTCAGGGTATCGATCTGGCAGGCTGGCACGAAATGCTTTGAGAAACAATTTTATCTCAGGAAGGCCCAAGGGAATCAATATTTTCCCACTGGGACCTGCCTCTCCTTCCCCTCATTCGGGCTAGCACTGGTCAGCCTTCCCTGAAACTGCCCGGGAACGTGGGAATTGGGCTGGCGGCTGCTAGACTGGTTTGACACAGCCCTCTCCACAGCCAGGGCTCCATCCAGCTGCCTTAGCTGAGCTGATGGTAGTTCTCCCCTCAGCTTTTCGGGCTGTCTCTCCTATTTTGTGGCTGGACCACGCCAGCTGAGTGTGTGGAAAGCTGCTCCTACCCTGTGGCATGGTCTGTGAGGCTAAATGGATCCCTGCCCTCCTTGTCCCTCCATAAACCCACCTGCAGAGCTGGTAGGAGGGGCAGCCAGCTCGATCTGGAGACCAGGCTTACTGGGGGCAAGGAAGAAGGATCCATGGTGCAAGCTCATAACTGTGCTTTTTGTTTTTCTCTCCCCTGCACCCCGTTCCCCTTCAGCTGTCAGCTCAGATATGTTTAGCCCATTTCTGCTCCTGCCTCTCTCCCACCCCTCAAACCACCTCTGGGTTCTCCATCCCTTTCTCCGTCTTTGGCTTTTGATGTTTCAGACAGGCATATGGTGGCCGGCCTGTCTCCCTCGCTCCTCATCCATCACCTGCTATTCACCATGGCAGCAGTTCCTGAGGGACATTTGGGTTTAAAGGGTGAAATGTCCCCTCCTTTTCCCCACTCCTATGTCTGTCTTTCAAGCTTTCCTTGCTGTAAAGCTTCTCTGACTGTTTTGTCATCTGTGTATCATTATCAGGGAGATGTTGGGCATTTTTATTACATGACTGCATTTGAAGAACTTTTTCTGCTTTGGTGTCACATGAAGGAAGGAAGGAAGGAGAGGGGAGGCAGCAGCATTTTCCTCTTCTGTGAGGAAAGCTACTTTGGTGTGCAGCCTTGTACGTGGGCTGACGTCGTACCATGCTCTGGGGATGAGTAGGAGACCCCACCCCTGTCACCTCGCAGCTTCTTCTCAACGTCTGTGTTAGAATTCGCAAAATCCCAGCAAGCAAATGTGCGTCATGTCCCTTCTGAACAGATGCCGGCGCCACCCATGTCTCTGTAGGCCTGCGCTTTGGAAAGTGAAGCCAACTGGAGGTTGTCGGCACAGGGGTGACCGGGAGGGTGAATGCACTGTCCCATCGGCTGCCCTGACAGCAGTCGGGGAGGCAGGGCAGGGGCAGAGCTGTCTGGAGGTTAGGGCAGACGGTGTGTGTGCTGACCATCTTTGCAGATGCAATTACAGAGCCCACGGGATGGATAGTGAATATGTGTCTCTTCCTTACAGTCCGTGGCAACCCTCCAGCGTGTTGCTTGCCCCGGCTGTTGCTTTTGGGAAGTGCGTAGGCGGTGGGCAGGAGTGAAAGGTTCAGTTGGACTTGATGGCTTTCCATGAAGCTGTAGAGAAGAATCACAGGTACACAGCAGCCATCCGGTCTTTTCAACCTTCTCTCCGGAGACCCGCAGGAAACCTCTCGTAGTAGGAAAATTCTTTTAAGCTTCAGGTTTTTCCATTCCTGTTTTGATAACGCAAAAGGCAGGTTCTGCTACTTTGTAAGCAGAAAAAGAGGAAAAACAAAAATCTCTTGTGACCACTGGAGCTAGATGGAACTCAAACTCAGTCTTTCCAAGACTGACTTTCTTTTAACTATCCATGAGGGGAGATTGGTGAAGTGATAGAAAAATCTCCTGGACTGCAAGTGTGTCATCTGGAAAATGCCTGTCTCTGATTCTTATTTATTTCCTTAAAACTGAGGTCCTGCAGTCTTGGCAGATGAGGGGAAATACATAAGCCCCTCTGAGTGGGCTGGTAGTGCTTCACTTTCACATGGCACCTTGTTCCTGCTTTTGGAGCCTTTCGAAGCAATTTGCAGAGCTGAAGGCTGAATTCTAACTGCGTGTTTCCCTGCAAGCTGGACCTGGCACAGCAGAGCTGTGGCAGTCCTACGCAGCACGTAGGAATTTGTTTCAGCTCTGTATCATCACCACCTTGCCTGCGATAGCACTGCCTTTCTCTTTCCCAGAGGGGAGAGGGTTGTTCTGCGATTGGCGTGGGCTGGAGTGACAAGTGCTGCAGTGACTAGGGGTGATGATTTTAAAATCAACAATTTAGCTTTGATTTTTCACCAATTTTTCCAAGTGAGTAGCAAAATCTTATAGATTGATAGGGATTTGTGTTTGGTTTCTTTTCTTTTGTCTCTCACTGTCGAAGAGTGAATTTGTCATAGGCAGTTCAGCGTTGCAGGGAGCTCAGGAAACCAGTGTTCACAGAGCAACTCAGCTTCCCTCTTACCACTCACTGAGTCAACAGAGGTCCCCAAAAAAGGGATGCTGAGCAATGATTCCAGGTTCACTAATTTTTGGAGCACCATCCCTTTCTTCAGGACAGAAATAGAACCTCATTTTCCTCCTCAGCTGTGCTGTCATCATACCACTTGCACCCATTTAAATGTATATGTGACATTAAGGATTATTAGGGGCTTTTATTTTAAGAAATGAACTTGCATCAATAAACTGTTCTTAAAAGCCCTGGATGTTTTTGGCTGTGCCTTCAGAATTGACTTTTGCAAACTCTTCAGATATTGAACTGAGGAGAAGAGAGGAAGGAAGTCAGGTTGCGGGCAGAGGGAGCATTTATATTTTAGCCTGAAGCAAAGTTTTGGTTTTGCCTTTCTCAGATGGAAGACAGATTCCCCAGTGCCAGTACCTCCAGTGGGACTTGCTTGATAACCTTTAGCTGTAACATTGCAAAGAAGACTTTGACCTCTAAATATAGATTTGGATATTTATAAATCCGATGCTTTGTACACACAGCATTCGGTGGGACGTAAACAGCTCCAGCAAATTGTATTTACCTCCAGCATGGAAACAAATGCTTGATTGCATCACATGAGCTTGCTCAGTGGCTTTTATTTATATACTGCTGGCTACACCAGGCAGGGAAGGGAGGAATGCTTCCTTTTGTCTTTCGACCCCTAAAAGACCCTGGAGACATCTCTCTAGCTTCCATTTGCCCTCTTCTGAAGCTCTTTGGTAGGCTGTTTACATCTTATTTTATAGACTTTGAGCATATACACATAAATATACACATTTCAGAGTCATGTGGTCTACTTTTCTCAAGAATAACAGACGGCAACTTTATGATCTGAGTGATTTTATTTGAACACAGCTGTGGCCTTGTGATTTAAATATTTCAATAAATTTTAAACTAACTAGATGAGAGGAAACTGTGCAGGGAAAACAGGTTAGAGCACGGAAGGAGGATTCCCTGAGGGCAGAGGCAATATGGGCTCTGTACGAACGATCCTGGCCTCATCCTCCTCTCATCAGAAGGCCCTTGAGACCTTTCTTGGTCAGAAAGTCCGTCCTAGCATCCTTTCCCCTCCTTGCAGAGATGCTCTTGAAGGCAGACACGGATGGAAATCAGCGGCAGGGGGTGAGGGAGAGGTGCTGCGAGCTCAAGTGGTGTTCCCTTGGGTCCAGGCTGGCTAAAATGCAGCCCCAGGCTCTGAGTGTGTTTGTTCAGGCATCACTGCACCTTTGAGCGTCTGGTTATGAGAGGAGTTTGAGGAGCGTTTGGCTTCTTCCTTTTAGCGTTGTGAATTCCTTGGGTTTCTCAGATGTCTCATTATGGAGAGTGGGGAGAAGAAGGGAAGGGGAACTGCGGGAGCAGACGGCAGACTTGGCTGCCATGCTCTTGGTCTTGACAACTGGATTGCTTTGAAATGATCATGGCTTCAGTTTTTTGGGCTGTATCCTGTCAACTTGCCTGTTCCAAAGGATGGCGTGCCCGTTGCTGTGTAAATGGACCAGTGAGGGCAAGGGAAAAGATTTGCAGATAAAAGCTATTACAAGCCAAGGAGGTTTCACGTCCCAAAGCCACTGGCATCAGCCTGTTTCACATCATCATCCTCAAGATCTCCTGTGCTCCATTTATTTCATGGTCCTTCCAGCTTTTGCCCCTATCTTGACTATATTGCTATAAATCTTCCCCATTCCTTTGTGTTTCGTCCATCTTCTAGGATCTGGCAAGTGCAGTTCAGTGTTTCTACATGTTGTTTTCAGCTCTACCAACTTCTGGTGATGATCATTAGATGGGCTTTGGAAGGACAATTTCCCCTGTACAAAACCAGTTTAGAAGTCCACTTTTCAGAAGTAAGAGAGGCTTTGCAACATCATCACATTGAAATCTCTTTGTAGGATCAGGCCCTTAATCATTTTGTGCTGTAGCTTCTTCATATGTAAAACGGAGGTAAAGACTGTTTGTTCCTAAAAGGTCAAGGGGTTTAATTTTATCTGGGATCATTAGAGAATAGCAGTGATAATGCTACTGCTAATTACAAACAGTGTTTGTTAGAGTTTGTCTTCCATTGTGCCAATGACGATACTTCTTTTTGTCTTAAAGGTCCCCCTGTGTTCATTAAAAAACCTGTGGACCAAATTGGTGTGTCGGGAGGGGTGGCCTCCTTCGTATGCCAAGCAACTGGAGACCCAAAGCCACGGGTCACCTGGAACAAGAAAGGGAAGAAAGTGAACTCTCAGAGGTTTGAGGTAAGAGACGTCCTTGAAATCTGTGTCTGAGTATGTATAAAGAGAGAGAGACTGACACAAAGCAGCTAATGCTCTTCGTTGGCCATTCTGAGACCTGATAATAAAGGGAGGATTGGAAGGGGAGGAGTTCTAACAGCAGGAGTGAAATGCAAGCTCTTGGCCATGTCAACAGCTGGGTTTGTTCCAAAGCAAGAGAGAACTTGGGTCACTTACGTTATTAGAGTTTTTTCTTTTGTTTTGTTGGGTTTTTTTCCTCTCCTGGGATATAATAAAAAGCTGCCTTCTTCCCTCCCTAAGAAACCCCAGCTAAGCTGGTAATTCTTCGACTCTGTAAATGCACCTTTCATACCCATCCATGGCTCATTATTTTAACCCTGGCGTAAACATTACAGTTGCTGGCAACCAGACCCAAGCAATTGGCATTGTTTAGATAGAAATGAGAGTGGAGGAACAAGGACTAGGAGGTCATCCTGTGGAATTTGCTGTGGGACTCAGCCCTGCCAGGCAGCTGTGAGCTGAGAGGAGCTTTGTGGCGTCAGCTGCCCGTGCAGATGGAGGAATAAGGCGGGGGTTCATTTTTATTTTGTTTTCGCTTGGTCTCTTTCCTCCTCCTTCATCACAGTTGTGCTCTGAACACCCACCCCACACACACACCGTTGCCATGGCTCGCTCTTACAGAGCATTTGAGATGTATGTAACAGTTTTGGTGGGTCAGTGGCCAGGGAGAGGGTTTGTTGTGGGACAGTTCTCTGTCACCTCGAGGCCTGTGGAGAGAGACAAGCTGACCATGGCAGTTACATGTAGGGATTGTGGGGCAGCTGCTGAAGTGTGCTTGTGAGTGTATGTGCTTGTATATATGCTGCTGCCTCCTTTAGAAGCAGAAGTGAACCTTCTACTTGCAACCCAAGGAGGCTTACTATGTGTGTGTCTCTTTTTCCCTTTATCCTCCAGACAATTGAATTTGATGAAAGTGCAGGTGCTGTTTTGAGGATCCAGCCCCTCCGGACTCCCCGGGATGAGAACATTTATGAGTGTGTTGCTCAAAACCCTCATGGGGAGGTCACCGTCCATGCCAAGCTCACCGTCCTCCGAGGTAAAGAGTGTGTCTGCCTCCATGTGTCAGTGTCACAGGGGAGGAGGGACCCTTCAGTTTCTCCTTTCCTTCAGAGGGGTGGGAAGGCTGTCACAAAACATGTGGCCAAGGCACAAAGTCCTCCCTTTTTGCGGTTTGTTCTGACCTGTCAGATCTGTTTGCTGTTATTATCCCAGAGAGTCATAAAATTGCTGTGTAAGAAACAAAGCTAAAACTGAACCACTTTAGGAGGTTTGACTGGATGATGTGCTGAGATTCATTCCAGCCTGAATTATGCTATGACTCTCTGATCTTCCCTCCTCTCCAATAAGTGTTCCTTCCCCAGGTATATGAGCAGGACCAGAAACTCCCCATCATTCTCAAAAATGTGGCACCATTAATTCAGACACCCAAGAAAACCTTCATTGAAGAATCACTTAATGGGCTGAGCTTAAGATGATTATGCATCTGCATGAGCTTTCACGCCATAGGTAGCAACGCCAACCTCTTCCCTTGTGCAAGATCCCTATTTTGCCCTTTTTCTGGGCATCTTCCCTCTTTCCAGATGTCCTTTGCTCCATGCACTGTACAAGAAAACAGTTCCCCTCTCCATTTTGTTCTGGTTCTTTTTTCCTACTTGTCCCCGCTATAGAGGATGTTTACATGGATGCCTCCTTCATGTCATCTGTTTGAAATATGCTCCCTGAACTTGATGTGGGGGAGGGAACAATATGCTGTTGCTGTGGATGCCTCTGGATGTTTACTGCTATTACCCCGGAGATCTGTGTAATTGCTGTGTGGAACACTAAGCTAGGCTGCTTGCTAAAACTGACTCGGTTTAGGGGAAAAGGTGTGTGGTGGTCTCTGTTCAAACCACAGGGCAACGCAAGTGGTGCTGGCAGAAAGGGAGTGCTGGATAACACTGAGAGCTCCTGGAGGGACTTCGGCTTGGGAGCAGTGGCTCTTGATGAAGCCATTGACAGGAGGTGCTGTAGAAAATCCAGGGGCTTTTGAATAAGGGAATTTGCAGGAAGAGCCATTATTTTTGCAGTGCACATTACGGATTTGGGTGCTGCAGGCAAAGTGTGGTCCTCATAAGGGCAAGTGATAGCTTTGCCTGGTTGCCAGTTGCCTTTTCTTCAGCAATTTCAGCATTCTTTCCAAGATTGTCTTAAATCCTTTTGTTTGAACAGACAGTGAGCACATCCCTAACAGTGCAGTGTAAAATTTGTGTGCAAATCCCCAACGTACCAGCAGTAAATAAAGACCAGACATAAAGGGCACATGGCAAAGCCCTTGACCTCCCCTTGTAGTAGGGAATATCCCTTCTGCTGCCCACCTGGCAGGCTTTGTGCTCTTGGGATGCTGCCTGCCTTTAAGCATACGGGCCCATGGTCCAGTCATGCCTGACAGATTTGTGTAGGTGCACTTAAATCTCTGTGTGGCTCCTTTTGCCTGGCATGGCATTTAACCTTCTGTTAGCAGAACGTGGTGGGATGTATCTGTCAGGAGATTGGAAGAGCGCTTTATGACAAGAGCGTGTCTCGCTGCGGTTATCCCAGAGGGCTGGGAGCTTTATTCTTCACACCGATTCCCATATATTCCTTGGGAGCTGTGACAGTTTGGGAGACGTGCCTCTGCAGTCATACTCAAAATTTCTGCCCCTTGAATTTAGCTATGAAAGAATGCCATCCTCCAGCTGCTGCCCTCACAGATCCCCTGGATTCTCACAGCGTTTTTAAGGCGCTCTCCACCAAAAGAAACTGCAGTGTATGGGAAATGACGAGCTGAGCTCAGTGACTGTCCTTAGGGACCCGGGTTCTTTGTACATGTCTTTTTGCAGCTTTTCCTTCCGGTCTCAGCATCATACACATGTCAGCCAGAGAGACAGATGACAGAACAGGAGCTCCATCTCCCCATTGCCTGACTAATTACGCACTTTGCTGATCCCACCAGCACGTTATTACTGTGTGCTTTGCTCCTGGGTCACACTGCTTTTACAAGCACTCCTCTTCTGTTTGCTGAATAGGACTGTGCTCGGGGCCTTTGATAACTGACTGTGCAAGAGCACCGAGCGTTCCCAGTTCATGAAATCTGGGGGAGCAGTAATTAGCTTCAGGCCTGGGCCAAGATGCTGTTGAAGAGCATCAAGGAAGCAGTTTTTATACTATACCCTCCCCTTCCCTGCTCTGTTGGAGTTACTCCATCCTTAATCTTTCCTTAGCTTTCCCACAGCAGAGATTGTCTCCTCTTTATCTACATTTTCAAGTGCTGGGAAAGTTAAAAGGACCAAGCACAAATCCACTAATCTCCACAGTGACAAAGTCAGCGTGGTAGCATCTACTTCTCTCTTCTTCCTCCCCGCTTCTGCGTTCACCCACTCCCCTGTTTGTCTTTATCTTTCCTTGCAAGGCCTCCTCCTCCTTCCCGTCTCTCTTCTCTCACTTTCAGAACTAATATTTAGCATAAAGATGGGGGCTGCTCCCCGGCTGGGAGATGAATGTGAGCTGTCATTCACGGAAGCTGGTACCCTGGTGGAGTGTGGAGTGTGGAGTGTGGAAACCTGGGCCCCAGCTCTTACAAACTCCGCAGGATGGGCTGTGCTGTTACCGGTTAGACATACGTGTGTGTACCTTCATGCTACACACACGGATGAACAGTTACAGGATCTCCTCAACACTGGTGCAGGCAGTTTGATAAACAGAAGAGAAAAACATAATACAGTCTTCCCTCCTCGCTGCAGCTGTCGAAGGGATTGAGACTAAACCCCTTTTTGCTTATGCACATGACTACTCCTGGATCAGACCCTGGTAGAAATCCACATGCATGCACTTAAAAACAGGAAGCTGCAGGAGAGGAAACCTTTGGGAGTTTCTGAGAAGCACAGCTTGTGATGGACACCGTTCAACTCTACAATGTCTCTTAACACCAGCTCTGCTGCCTTGTTTGTCCTTCCTGCTCTGCTTCTCAAGGGATCGGAGTTTTGATAGGGCTGCGGAGACTTGCTGTTCTTTCCACAGCTGGCTAGACATAGCGCCTGCAAACCTGATTCCTGCAGAGCCCAAAAGAAAAGAAAAGAAAATGGTTTGGGGAAACCTTTTCCAGTTATTGTTGACTCCAGCTGCTGTCATTTTTCATTATAATTTAGACTTAAAGGAAGATAGTTGGCACAGGCACCCAGCTCCCCGTTGGTATGTTTTCTCCAATCTCTGCACTTCCAGGAAAGATAGACATATTTTATTATTATTATTGCTTCCTCTATACAGATTGTAATTTCCCTCCACTTCTTTAGTAGCCTGAGACAGAGTTTCTCGTGCTGCAAAGGGTTGTCCTGTGCTGTCGGCAGCACAGTTGTAGCACTGGCTACAACTTTCTGCCTGCGCTGCCTCTGTTGCTGGGAGGCACAGGCTGAGCTTCGGGCAGGGGCCAGATGGGCTTAGCTAGTTCTTTGCTGTGTTGAAACGGAGAGAGTTCTGTGAAGGTTACCCTTTGTGAGTGTTTAGTAAATGCAGCGTGATCCAATAAAACCCAGTGCTTGGTCCAGTTAAATGTAATGGAACAAGATGTACTGAGCCCTGATACGTCACTCGCCGCACACTGGCCAATGCTGTCTTTTCCTGGGGATTACTGCCTCCTGGAAAATTGAGGAAAGCTTGCTATTAGGCATGTAAGGAATGTGATACTTACTCCTGGAGTATGATTCAGGCTGCTGTGGACAAACTTTCAGAACTTATTTTTCTAGTAATTCCCTGTTGTTTTTTTATTATTTTTTTTATGCAGTGTTCATACGTTTCTGTAACAATTCTGGCCTGAAATTCTCGTCACAGGTTTCCTCCTCCAAGAGGACATCTGGTGTGGGCATGTATAAAGTTCTAGCAAAATCCCTGCTGTTTTGTTGGTTTTTTGTAATTGCTGGCTTTAGATCAGCAAAAGGTAAACAAAAATCAGTTCTAGATGCTCAGCAGAAAGCATCCAGTCCCACAGGCACACATCTCGAAGAGAAGCTGACCCCTTTGAAATATTACCTTGCCACTTGAAAAATTCTTGGCAGTCTGTCTTCAAACTTGACTTGTTTTCCTTTTCTTGTAGTGACCTGAAAATCAGGCCACGTTGAAAGGAGATTAGTTCTGTAGCTTATGAATAATGTCAAAGTGATTTTAACTCAGATGCCTTTATAAAGAGGGTACATAGGGATACGCTAGTGTAGGGAAGGTGGTGCGTTACCTGCACTGTTACGGGGTCCAACACACATACCTAAGTGTGTATTTATTGTCTATAAAGCTGTAAATTTATACAGATCAAAATAAATGGAATCAACAGACAAAGCATGTTAGAGAGACTCCTGGCATGTATTGACATTGTCTTTGGCTGTGAAATAACAGTTAACTAAGACACAGGTACACATCTATTGATGGACAGAACTCGTTGATGGAAGGTGCATAGTACCGGGATACCTGTTGGGGAGGGGGCAGCTGTAAGTGTTCATTAAAGAACAGGAATAAGTTTTCAGGAATGCTGGATTTTGATCCTGATTTTGCTTAAAACTAGTGTTGCTCAAGCTGCTTCATCTCTGTGTTCTTGGTTCTTCCACCCTGAAGTGGGGATAGTTGAGTGCTTGGAGACCAGCCAGCGTCTGTGCGTGGGGCCACACACCTCCAGAGACGAGCGAAAAATTACTCCTCTTTTTCACTTAGCGGCATCCTCACTGTGGCTTTCTGCATTCAATACATAGTGCCTCTGTACAGCCTCACACCCTCCTTCTCCTCTAAATTATTAAACAACTGTGCACACCCTGCGGGAACACGAGCAGCAGCAACACCCGCTTTATCTTTCTTTATCATCCTCATTTCCAGCACAGCTAATTATCTAAACACAGAGCTGCCACCTTCTAGAGCGACAAGGAGACAGCGAGCACCGGTGTAGCTGGTGCCCTTTGCCTTTTCTGTCTGACCCTGTGTGTCAGCGCACGCGCCCAGGTTGGTTTGAGGTGTGTCCCCCAGCACAGAGCATCTCCTCCGGTAGGATTTATTATAAATGAATGCTGAAGTGCTCTTCTCTCCTCTCCCTCCGTCCCTCCTCCCTTATTCTTTCTCACCCTACTTTGTTCGGTGGCCTTGAGGTAATTCAGCAGCTTTTCATCAGGGGGACCTTTAAGCAGCTCGGTGTGAGAGCAGGTACGGGCGAGGTGTTTGTGATGCTCTGTTAACGTGGCAAGTGCGACACGAGAAAACACTTGCCTGCATGATTTTCAACAGCAGGCAGCTGCCCAGATGTGCCCTTGAAGCATCTTGAGCTTGCGTCTTGGTTCTTTTGTTCTTGCAGTTGCCTGGGCTGCTTTCAGAAAGAGAATTCACAATCCAAGCCGTTCCTTATTTATTTATTTATTTATTTGGTAATAGGTTTGGGCTGGTGTTTGGGGATTGATGGGGAGGGTGGCAGGGCATGCGTGTGCATGTCTTGTGGGGATTGAGCTGAGGTTGTAATTGCATTATTACAGGGAATCCAATTGTTAGGGGATGGAGGCAGTTTCACTTTCCTGGCAGGAAGGAAATCTGAGCACTTGAATCAGTGCAATATGTGATGTTCAGAGATGCTTCCTCCGCTGATCTGATCCTCAAATCTGATCACGCCTCTAGTCGCAGTTGTTTTAATTAAACTCAGAGGAATTCTGCACATTGTGCTGCAAGATTAACATTTTTGTTTAATTAGAAACACTCAGTAATGATAGTTGTAGCAGGCCTCCCCCAACACACGCACGCACACACACACACACGTGCACACACACACAGTCACACGTGCACCCTGCCAGTCAAGAGGGCTGGTCTCTCTGTGGATTAATTGGTTCATGAAATTAACGGCCGTGGGTTTGAGCCAGGTGGAGTAGCATCACCAGGGAGCAGGATAAAAGCAGTAATCAATAATGATGTCATCTGCAGCCAATGCGGCAGCAGCTCCGCGGCTCCTTAACAACACACCACCGCCTGGTTAAATAGCAGAAGGGAAGGGAAGACGTTAAAAGCCTGACTGAAAGCTGTGCAAAGGCAAAGCAATTCCCAGGGCCCCCCTGTCCTGAGCTCACTCTTTGGGGGCGCTGGGGTTTTGCAGCACACGTGATCTGGAAGAGCACACACTGTTTGTGACACTGAGGAGACTCCTACAGTTCCCAACCACACCGGGAACTCAAAGGTTTGGTTCGGTCCCTAGTTAAAGATGTTTATATTTCTCTTTAGAATTCAATGTCCTGGTTTAGAGGTGCTTGAGACGCACCGAAATGACTACGCCTTTATACAACTGCAGGTTTCCATCCTAGGAGATCTGTGTTTCTTTAGCAGCTATAAAATGGTACATGTTTTTGTTTGTGGTCAGATTCCTTTGATATATGGGGAGAGGTGAGGTTAATACATTTCACTCTCCAGTGAGTCACAATAGATCCTTTATAACTCTCCAACAATGGTCAGAGGAAGGAAACAATGCACACTTTTAAACACACAATTGAGGCATTTAAACCCTTTTCTTCTCTGCAGTAGCTGCGTGCTGCTAATAACGGTATTAGATGAGATGTTCATGGCCTCACGTATCAGCACCGCACAGACCTTTAGCTTTGCCTTCATGATCTTCATAGATTTTTTAGAAGTTGAGCCTGAGATGCATCAGTGTGGAATAGCTCTTACCAAATTATGTGTGTTTGGAGCTTGAGTAGAGCTGGGATCTGGTGATTCTGCTTTGCTCGTGCAGGAGAAGACACCCACCATCGCAAGGCCACCGGGTTTCTCTCTTGTTCTCTGGGTTCAGCCATAGTCCTTTGGCTCCATTGCTTCTGACACGTAATGTGCCATCAGCAAGACGTGAGCTCTTGTTGTGTTTGCAGTTGGCAGGGATCTTTCCCAACCAAGGCAAGGGTTTCCAGCCCAGCTCTGCTGCTGCTGTGAGAGCTCCCATTGGTTTCAGTGGGGGGCTGATTGTGATGTATGTTACTTTTTTAAAAATCCCACCTTTTTAAAGTCCTTTATGTAATTTCCCTTCTGTTCCCTCACCTGCTTATGGGATGGATTCAGTGCCATAGATTCCCGAGGCTGTGATTCCTCAACACGCCTCATTTGAAATGACAGAGAATCCCTATAAAGTCTCACCCTGGTGTCCACATCCTCTTTCCAAGCTGCCGTCCCCCAAAGATTGATTTTCTAGGGGAAAAAAAACCCGGCATTTTCCTGAGCTGTATCAGCCAGCATATCTTATATCAGCCAGCAACTCTCTTCCACATGACTTAGGAGGTCGTGACAAAGATTGTGGGGGAAGCACTGGGGTTTTGTATTAGTTATCACAAATTAGTCACCATCGGTTAGGATTGCCCTCCTCACCCTCATTAGTGAAGGCAAAGGCAAGATTGAGAGGAAGCAGGAAGCTCAGTTGAGCTTGTCTTCTAGGTGCTGGTGCCACGTCCCTCTTCTTCTAGGGCAGCAGCACTCTGAATTAATAAATCTAAAAATCACACCCTGTCTGACAGCACTTGGCTTCTTGTTGTTATGTGTGTCCCCTCTGGTAACTACAGCTGGATGATATTTTCCTCTCCTTTCTCTCCCAGTTTCCACTGTGTCTTTGACAGGCCTTTTCACATAGTCATTTTCTATATTTCTCTCGTGCAGTTTGTTTCATACTGTGGGGTTTGGAGGAGGAAGATGAACCCTTCCTTTTAAATGTGACTGCATAGTCTGCAGTGCCAGGATCTTTGCCATATGTGTGCACAGCTTCTGCTGTAAAAACAAATAACCACGAGCCACTTACCTGACAGAGGGATTCAGTGCAAGACCTGGAGAAACTTTGAAATGACTATTCCCATGCCCCAGAGAGTTTTAATAGTTTGCATTTAAATGTAGAATCTTCTTGTGGGACGTTAGAATAGTCACACAAAATGGACAAACTGGTAATTTTACTGTATAATGTGATTTCACAAACCGTCTATGGACCATTTACCGTAGCCTTGTTTTAAATTGCATTGCACAGGGAACCGGGCGGTGAGTCTGTCTGATGCTTTCTTCCGTCTGTGCCATTGAACAGCTCCTGTGGCTGCCCCAGTCCCGGCTGCCTGTTTAACCACTCGTCCTTTGTTCTCTACCTGCAGAGGACCAGTTGCCTCCTGGCTTCCCAAACATTGATATGGGGCCCCAGCTGAAGGTGGTGGAGAGGACCCGAACAGCCACGATGCTCTGTGCGGCCAGCGGGAACCCGGACCCAGAGATCACTTGGTTTAAAGATTTCCTGCCTGTCGACCCCAGCGCGAGCAATGGGAGAATCAAACAACTGAGATCAGGTAAGGTCTCTGTGTGAGACTGGAGGAATTGAGACCTAAGAAGAGCCGTGAAGAGACTGCTCAGAGGTTTCTGAAGCAGAAGAGAGGGCTAATAGACACGGCTGCCTCTGGTGTGGATTGGGGCATTAGTTTTTCTTTGGGTTTGGGACTCATGTCATTACCCAGGGAGCAGTTGGAGTGTTTTCCTCTCCAGCCCATCCTCCTGGCTTTTTCTGCTGCCTGATTGACATAAAGGGAATCACAGCAGAGAAGCTGGTTCCCATCCAGGAGGCACTGTAATTACTTCACTGGATAATGGTGCTTTTGTGGTTCAGGAGAAACTGGGGACTGGATGAGGGCTGTGGGTTTCATCCTCAGACCAAGAACCAGGTAAAGAAGAAAGAGAACCGCTATGGCAGACGTGGCTTTTCAGGCCACACACACCTGGTACAGGGTCCACAGCTCAGGCAACCTCTTACTGTCAAAACATGATCCTGATGGTGTAAATTGAGCCTCTCAAAGCTGGTGTTGAAGAACAGCTCTTGCAGGATCTCTCTGGCATCAGGTCCCTGCAGTCATCGCTGGAGAGCAGTTGTGAGCATTCTGGAGTGACCTCGTGGTGCTCAGGGGCAGAGCCCATGGAGTGGATCTCCATGAACAGATGTACCCCAGCTCTGTGGCTCTTGTCAGTTTTCTGTCTTTCCCCATCTGCTTGTCCATCTGTCTCTTTTGTTTGTTTTATGTTTGTTTGTTTTGTGTGTGTGTCAACACTACCTCTCTTAATATTCACGTTTCAGGAGCTGTTTTTATACTTGTTAAATCTGCCAGTTCACGGTGTGAGAATGCGTGTATGTGTGCAAGGAGGGCACAGGTGTATTTATTTTCAAATGCTACTGATAAAGAACTTCCATTGATAGCTTCAAAAATGAAACCAGCTTTGGAAGTTTTACCATTTGACAAAAACTAACCTGAGAAATAATCCTTTTCAAACAGTCCTTGGATGGAGTGCTTTGACCCAGCCTAGAGAAAACATGTCTGTGTGGTTGGACCTGATGAGCACTAGTGTCACTTCAGCTACTCAGAACATTCCTTTGGCCAAGAGAGATAGAGCATTTTCAAGAGTCTTTTTTGGCAAAAGAATGACAGTGTTGTAAGAAAAGGGAAAGCAGAGGCTTCAGTGAAGCAACTGGGGTTGCTCAATTCATATTAGCCATTTTACAAGCCAGCCACTCGAGCGATAGCCACTTCTGCCCAGACCTCTGCTGGCTCTGAAGAAATCAGTTCTGACTCTGGTAATGCTGGATCCGAACATCAGAAAATGTCACCACCTGGTTTTTCTCTTGCCCTGTTTGGCAAAGATTCTGTATAAAGATTTTTAGTCCGGTGAGCCACCGGTGGAAAAAATTCAGTATAGTTCCAGTTCAGTGTAGCTTTTATACACCTGCATAAATGCATCCTTATTCAGTGAAGCAAACTTACAAGCAGATACTTAAACTGCTTTGTTGCGTTAGAATGGATTGTTGAATCCCACAAACACAGATGAGATTGACCTCCCTGTTTTATAATAACAGCTGAGGCAAATGCAAATAAAAAAAATCATTCAGCATAAATAATGAGAGGTAAACTAGAATTATATCATGCTCTGTGACCGTGATCTGAAGTGTGAGTAATGCACAGGCAGATTTATCATCTTGCTAGAATGCCTTTATGCTCCTTAACTGGGTTTGATCTGCTGTTTTCCTGAAAGCCACCTGAGTGCTGCGTTTTCATTCCAGTGAGTTGGTTAGCCTCAGAGTGAACCCTTGGCCTTCCTGATAAATCAGAAGATACCTGCTGAGAATTAATCTCATTTACAGCTGCTTTGAATTGGTAAACTGGTGAAACCCTGGAGCATCCCTGTTGTCCTTAGGGGCAGAAACCTGTTGCTTGTGTGAAAGGGATGGTGGATTCCTGGGCAGTCAGGATTTCTGAGTTCTCCTATTTCATCTGCTTTACGGCCTTTCAAAACTTGCATGTTCTGTGCTGCAAAGGCCATAGTGAAAAAATGCAGGAAAGTGCAAATCATGTTAAGATTAGGGTCACCTGTGGTGTGTTAGTGTTTTGGTCGGTGGTAGGGAGTTTTTAAGACCAAGGCAGAGCAGATTTAGGTGCGTATTTGTAACCTGAGTGTGATGTGTGAGGTGATCCCTGTTTGAGCGCTGATGATGCTAGTGCTGCTAAAGTCAGAACTTCATTTAATATGTTTATCTTTCCAGAAAACAAACTTTGCTGGCAGAATTGTGGCAGTAGCACACATTAGGGCATCGGATGCTTCAGGACACTGCTAATGAGCTTCAGTGTCTTTCACCTGCAGGTCACCAGCATGACTCCAGCCCAGCTTCTTGGGGATTAACAATTACACCCAAGTAAGGGGTGTTGGACAAGCCCTCTGTGAATAGGAATGCGGGTAGGAGCAGTGACCCCAGTGCTAAATCACAGCTTCATCACTGCACTTTGTGCAAACAGGCTTAGCATAGACACCAGCGACTGTGCTCTCTGAAGACCTGGCTGTGCATTGGTCCCTGATGGAGACTGGGCCATCGGGGCAGGCTGGGACAGTCACCCTCTTCTGCCTTGGAGAAAAAGCCATCAGGAGAGCAGCCGTGCTGCTTTATTGCCGGGGGTGTTAAGAACTGAATTTATATCAATATATGAGTTAGTGGCCAACATGCAAATTGGCTCATTAAAAGGTACAAGTGAAATGTCATACACAGAGCTCTGCAAAATTGGGTAGCCGTGTCCAGATTTGGTCCTCATTTATATTAAAAAAGCTGAATGTTTTGCTGGCAATATAAATGGACTGCTGAGACCACGGTCATTATATTCACCTCATCCTGTGGACCTGTTATTTTATGGGTCTTCAATATAATTGAGAAACAGGTGATATGCCATTAACCATAGATGGTTTTCTCTATCCAGTATTTCTTCTTCTCCTTTCCACCTCTGGATAAACTTTCCAAGCAACTGGAAATCATTTAATGCTTGGGGGTTTTGACTGAATGAGAAGCTGAATTGTCAACCAAAGGAGAAGGGGAGGAACGTTTGTCTATGCTCCTGCTTCCCTTAGACATACATAAGCATCTCAGCCTTAGAGGCCCGGGTTGTCTAAGAGTTTAAGGTTCTCTAAGAGTTTAAGGTTTTCTAAGAGTTTAATTGGTCTTGGTGGTGGAAGAGAAACAGAGATTTCTGCTTAACCCCGATGCAAACAGTCTCAGGACATGTAAAATAGAAGCCAATGTCCTTTGCTCAGCCATGCCATCTAGGGGGGAGAACAGGAGGCAGCCTGCAGCCACCTTCTTGCATCATAGAAACACTAAAACCTTTTGTGTCTTGTTGTTGTCTTCTGTTTTCTAAATAACTGGCTATAACAAACTTATTTTTTCCTTTTTCTTTTCCTTTTTTTCACCTTTTTTTAACATTCAGAGACCTTTGGTAAGTTTGATCAATTAAAAAAAAAATCAAACCAAAAAACCCCAAACCTGCTAATGTCCAGATTTGTAACCCTTGCCCTTTAAACTAATTCCTTTGTAACAGCTTCTCGAGAGGCATGCTCTGCATTTCTTCTACTAACTCTTCCAGTAGGGATATTCTGCCCTCTTAATGAATTTCTGCAGGGGTATTGCAGGCTACAAAAAGATTAATAATATCCTAATTAATGTATCTGTATAAAGAGCTAACAGCTAAATATGAACCTCCTAACATTGGATAGATTTTTTTTTTTGTGACTTAGCAACAGTTGTCCTGGAATTCCCCAATTACACAATAGCTTGTACCCTGGAACTGTGATAATTGTGTTCACACCTGCAGGAGGTCTTGGAGTTTCACATCTAACAGGGTTATTGGCATTTTCAGAAGGGAGAGGTGGGGGTGCGGCATTTTTTCAAATTGGAGCTATAAATCACAGGTCATCTGCTATGGGGAAAAAGGTTGAGCGAAGGAAAAGCCCCCTCCTCTGGATCATCTCCGTCCCTTGAGACGGCAAGAGCCTGTCTGCAGAACTCACGTCACATTTCCTCCCCGTGCCAAGTCCCCTTTTGTTATTAGAGATGTAGCAAATGCAGCTGTCAGCCAGGATCCGGCATTTTAAAATTGCAGAAGACCCTTGGTGATTGCTTGCTTGTTTAAAACAGAAAGCTCTCCCCAGCCCTCGGGAGAGGAGCGGAGCACACACATGTTCTCACACGTGGCCTGACAGAAGGTAGGGATGTGTTTTTTGTCATTGCCATGGCAATGGTGACTTGTCCTCCTCTCCCTGTTTTCAAGGCTTGGAGAATCCGTAGGCAGCTTGGTGTGTGGGAAGCCAGAGGAAGGGATGGTGGAAGAGCAGATCCCGTCCTCTGTGACAGAGGGGGACACCTGCACGTGGTGTTCTGCCTGGCACCATCTTGGTCCTTTATAATCCAGAGGCAAGTCCTTTAAGCTGCCTTTTGCCTCTGCTGTTAAACACTGGGCTGGCCATCTGGACTCACGCAGCCTCAAAATTTGCCCTAAATAGGCAGATCTCCAGATCCTGGGAGGCTGTGGAAGACAGTATGAATCATTTGCACGTGGCATCTCAAAACCAGCTTTTCACTGGGAAAGTCGGCATCCAGTGTGAGTTCTTCCTCCTTTAGTTTTCCTGCAGAGCTGGTGCCCGTGTTCTGCTCTGGACTGTCATTAGCCTCCTGCATTTGCTCATGCACTGTTTAGGAGACCAGCCCAGCCAGCTATTGAACCACAGGTGCCTCCCCTCCGCCACCACAAGCCCTTATCAAATCTTACAGGACCTGTCAGACTTCTCCAGAAAAATTAAATTATTTCAGATTGTCTTCTAGCACCATCCTGCTGCCCCTGTATTGAATGTGAAGCTGGTTAGATGTGAAACTCCAACAGTGAAAATCTACCATCTGTGTCCCTGCCGCCATTCAAACTCCTCCTCTTTCCTTGCAAGTTACTTGATCTCATTTTGACTCAAATTCTGTCCCTTCCATCCCTGGTGTGGGGCATCTTGCAAAATGTGTTTTGCTCCTCAGCTCTATGTCCCACGTGTCAGAGTTAAGAGTTGGAAAGCCCAAGGTGGCACTTCTTGGCTTGTCTCGCTCTCTGAGAGCACGGGCTCCGGTCTGTCTCCGAGAGCTGCTGACAACCCATTTCCAGAGGCAACGCTGATGCTTAGAGGGAGCAGGGAATAACTAACCTACAATGACACGAGAAGGTAATGGCTGCTGTTGTGTCTATGCTTACAGAGCTCTAACTTCCAGCGTTTCTCCAGTTAATTAGAGTGAACCTTTGCAGGAAATTGCCAGGCTTGGCCGAGGCCAAAAAGCTTTATAGCGGTGGGTGATGTTGGGGTCTCTTCCCCTCCTCTCCCCTCTTCCCATTTAGCCTTGTTCCAGATTTGTGCCACAGATGGCAGATTTTCACTCCACTTTTGAGACAGAAGGATGTATCAGAGGCTGTTTTTTTTTTCCACTGAATTGAACTATAACCCTTTGCTGCTTTGTCTCTCTCTCTCTCGCTTTTTAAAACCTTCCTGCCGTCTCCTGTGTGGAGATCTGCCCAAGTACACGCTCCCCTCACCTTTCTCTTTCAAGCGCTGTCTCTCCAACCTTTGTCCTGATAGCTAACCAGCCTGCTTTATTAACCTTAGCTAGTTCCTAACCCTAACTAGATGCTAACTTTTCTCTAGCAAATAACCTAACCTCTTAACTAGAAGCTGAGTATAACTAGAATCTAATATCCTAACACTGTAATACCTCTCTTCCCTCATCTCCTTTGAAAAATAAAGGTGAACTGTAATCAGTAGCTATATATTTTTACCTTCTATCCTGAAAATGGAGGATTGAACCGCAGCACAAAAAGGATGAGCAGGGCTGAAGGATAAGGAGGGAAGGGGGTTTCTGGTGGTTAAGGCAGAAGATTGGCCCATGGGAGGCTTTGACTCCTGTTCTTGCCTCTGCCACAGACCTCTCTCTGTGACCTTGGGCAATTTGCTTCACCTCTACCTCGGTTTCCCCATTGTAAAGTGGAGGTGATAATGCTGCTGTACCTCGCTGGGGAGAGGAGAGAGTGGAAGGCTGACATTTATCACGTACCGTGCTGTACAAGCCCTGGGTGGGAGGTGCTGCAGTGACGGCGTTGTTACCGTCACAGAGAAGCTCTTGCGTTTCTCCCTAGTAAGAGGCAAGACTTGTCATTGCGGATTCTGCCCTGTTCTCAGGATTGGGGTAAAAACCAAGCAACTAAACCCCCCTCTTTGATAACCTGTGTGACAAATTTGAATGCCGCTGTGAGCAAAAGGACCTGCTGGGTTTTTGAAGGAAGATGGTTGCAACCTCAGGAGGTCAGACGGGGGGACAGTGATTTTACCATTGCCTGTGACATGGTTCCCCAGCCACAATGTCACTCCCTCCCATCTGCGAGACCTCCCTGGGCAGGAGGCTTAGGTTAGGCACTAGAGATAACTGGAGGGGGTTTGAATAAAAATATCCCGAGGGAGATGCAGTCAATAGGCATGTGTAGGAGGACCCTTCTTTCTCCATACATCCCCTCCTGCACTGGGGTTCGGGAGGCTTCCAGCGCAGTTGCATGAGGAAGCTCTGTCCCTTCTACACCAGCGTGGCCTTCTCTAGTGCAGCATCTGGCTGCTGTCTCTGTGCCGAGCCACCCAAGGGTAACTGAAGGTCCTGGTAAGGACACACATTGAATTCATGGCACATCTGTGCCAGTAACTTAAGTTTGGAACTGGGAATATGTTAGCAGAGGTGGGATCAAACCTGCAACTCTTAATGTGATGCAAGGTCCCTGGATGTCCTTCTCCCTGTCTGGGTTGACACGGCCATAACGCCGACCCTTCTCCCCAGGAGTGATGAAGATAAATGCAGGCTCATCATAGGTTCTGCAAGCAGCAGACAATAATGTTAGCTGAGAGCTGAAAGACTTCCTTTGCATTCTTAGAAACAAAATGGAGCCAATTGTAAGACTTTTCAAACCAAGTGCGATGGAGGCTCTGTAAAGCCAGCTGAATTGGACACCCCAATTAAAAAGGGCACCCCCACACTGAGTACCCTGAACCCTCTTCAGTCTGTCCCTGTAATTTAAGATGAGGTAGAGCAGGAGGTTTCCTACTGGGAACTGTCTTCCTTGACTCAGGTCCTTTTCCCACGGGCAGTCCAGGTGTTTGGGGTTTTACAGCCTTTTCACTTATTTTCTTTGTTTTCTTTGCAGAAGGTACACCGATCCGAGGTAAGACATCCCCAACTCACTCACTCACCCACTCTCCAAACACTTCTCTCCACTCAGTTCCTGTTTCATTGACCTATGCTCAATACAGATTCTTGTTGTTGTTGTTGTTGTTATGTTTTCTTGTCCTGCTTCACCTCTGGATATTTCTTTTTTATACCTGTCTTTTATTTTATATATGGTTATAATGTCCTTTTTTGTTTGCTGGGTGCACTTGGTAATACTGATACTGTTATTCTAATAACGTCTCAGGCTGTGCTGCCTCAGATTTATGGCAGAGTTTTAAGAGCTAATCTCTCCAGGACTGCGAAGGACTGAAGTTTATCTTGAGCATTAAACGCTATCAAAGCTTGGTAAATACTTAGGAACTTCTCTTGATTGGTGCAAAGTGCTCCCAAGCCACTGATGGTGGTGAACGTTTTCCAATCCTTTGTTCAGTCAGATTTCCAGCACTTATCAGCTGAGCAGACTCATTTGTTTGGCTTCAGAGCCTTCTTTCCCCTTCTTCCCACGCTCTTACCCTCAGGTTTTTCTGGGAGAGATACCCCTGGTAAGTAGCTTCCGCAGTGTCTCTTTAGTGGAGCCAAAAAGACACTAGACCTCAAGCTGTCATTGAAAGTCAGGAGGCACTGGGTATGCACCCCTTGGAAGACCTTACTTTGGTTTTATCTACACTGGCAAATTTAAAAGTCTGTAATATTCTCTGCTGGTAAAAGCACCAGGAGGTGCTTTAGGTGAGATTTACTTCTTCACACATCATCTCTATTGGCTCCTGACAAGTGCTGAAAACTCACTGACCTCTACAGTATAATTTCCACCATTGCACTCACCAGCCCAGCTGCAGTGGTCAGGATGAACGGGGTGAGTCCCTCTTCCCCCGGTGAAGCTCCTTGCCTGCAGTTTGTGGTTCTGTTCCTGCCCTGCAGTGTGGCTTCTTCTCTCCCTCTCAGACAAGCAATGCTCCTGAGCCACACAAAAAAATTGTCTCCAACCGGTGGAAGCAACCCACCGATTTCTCCAAATTAACAGAAGTTTCTAGAAAAACTCACTGCCCAGCACTCCCCTGAAGTGGAGCTTTCAGAGGGCAGAGCACGCTCGAGCTGTAATTCGGTATGAAACACGCTCAGCTGCTGTCTCAGTGTGAAGCTTTAGTCTGTTTGGTTTGTAACTCCTGTTATACTGAAATGCCCACAGATTCTTTTGAAATGAATTTAGCTTGGTTTGGTGGCTTGGGAGGGGTTGTTTTTGTTTTTTAATTCTGTCTGTTCTGCCTTTGGGAGCTACCAGACACGGTGGATGCTGGCGGGAGTCGCACTATCACACCCCATCCCTCTCATAAACGCTCTCACAGCCTCACGTCTTCCCACGCAGCATCCTTTGTCACCCTGCACACACAGAGGAACACGAGCTTCGTGTCCTCCTCATGTGAACACTTTGAGTTTTCCTTCCTGAAGAGACTGTATCTGCAACCAGCAATGATATCATTTGCACTTTCCTCACTCAAGATTTTATCAATAATATTACGCTGAGCTGAAATTGTTTGGTTTTCGTACTTAGTTGTTTTTTTTTTCCAGAGATGGGAGTTAAGAGTCTTACCACATGTGAGCTCTGACCATATCTGTAGTATAATCATGTACTCCTAATACATAAAACATTTGATAACCTCATGAATTATTTATGTAGTATGTATTTTAACTGGAGTTTTGCAGGGATGAAGCCTTCTGAGGTAAATGAGGCAATTTTCTTCCGTGTAGTTACAGGCTGCACATCCTTGCATGTTTGAATACAGGAGTGTTTAGTATGAGCTCTGGGTATATTCTGGGAGGCTGCAGTAATGTACAGGTTGAAGAAAAACCTTAATCCTTTTGGCCCAGTCAGTGTAAACCACACAAGCGATTTGGAGGTTCCAATGCAGCGTTTACAGGGTTTTCCCTGGGGAATATTCACCATCAGTGAGGTGCTTTTCACACCGATCCTTATCTCCTGTAGGCTTCCTGCAAATCAGGTATTTGGGCACAAAACAAAGGCAGCGGTGATAAAAATGCTCCAGGGACCTTAGGCAGCGGGTGACAAAGCCTTTCTCTTCTTATGGTCACTGCTTCGAGTCGAGCAAGGGAAAGTCAGGTGCCTTCTGATAGATTTCTGGGGATCACAATAATATGGATTATTGAAGTTGATTTCATGAGTTGTGGTGCAGAATGTCTGCATTGCAGGAGCCACAAAAGTTGATACTTTGCTGATCATTTCAGTAGGGAGAGTAACACTTAGTGTAGAGGGGGGGGTGTCTTACATTTTCTCTTCCCGTTGGGTGTGTGTCCAGCCCTAACGCTGGGCACGGGCTGAGAGGGCTTGGCACTTCCAGAGCTGGTAGCCCAAGACCCTCAGGGAGTGTCCCAGTGTGTGTCAGCCCAAGGGGAGGAGAAGGCAAAACACTGACGCTGTTGCTCTCTCTTAACCGCAAGACGGAATGGTGATGATGGTGTCTTTGCTGCGGTCTTCTTCTCTCCTCCCAGGTGGCCTGCAGATTGAGAGCAGCGAGGAGACAGACCAGGGGAAGTACGAATGCGTCGCCAGCAACAGCGCCGGAGTGCGCTACTCCTCCCCTGCTAACCTTTACGTGAGAGGTAGGGAGTGCATCGGCTCACCACACTGGCAAATACCTCCCTCCCCGTGGCCTTCCCTTGTCCCCAGCCGTTTGATTCCATCCTGCCCCCCCAGCGCAGGGGAAGCACTGCTGTTAATCGGTTGCAGAGGGATGCAGGGGCACCCTGACTTCCCCGCCATCGCTGGTGGCTCCAGCCGCCACGCCGGCGTTGCAGAGCAGCGATACGCGGCTGTGTCACCCCCAGCGAAGTCAAGTTGTGACCCAAACTAGTGTGCCCGAGAATTTGCCAGCATCGACCTGCAGGGCCCAGAGAGGAATATGAACAGCTTGGGCTGCGAAGAGACGTAGTCCCCTTTTCTCTCAGAGGATCCCAGTTCTACTGGTGTGGGTGTGAGAGGAGGGGAGGACCCTCTCAGCCCCCTCCACTGAGCTCTCTGTCCCCCGAATCCTAGCAGATTGCAACAGGAGGGTGCATTCTCACTTCTCGCCTAAGTCCCAGCTGGTTTTCCCTTTGCCAGCAGTAATTTGTCACTGGTTCCTTGGGCGTGAACGCTGGCCGTGGGCACGGGCTCACAGAAAGCCGGAGATGGCCAGCAGACATCTCTGCTGCAGCGACACATTCCTTCACCCGTGCAGCATGGGGAACAGATGACAGGGGGACAGGTTTCTGCCTGATGTCCCCTCGATGTTCTCCCACCCAGTGGGGCAATAGCCTTTCTGCTTTCTTTGTTTTCTTATTTTAATCTCTCTGACCTGTAATATTTTGTGTGTAGCTTTGGTTTAATATCTTTCCACAGCAAAACCCTTTTGGTAATGAGAGATCAGGGCTGGTCCTTCTCGCTTTTTAAAAAAAAAAAAAAAGAAAAATACCATTGGGAGGAAAAAAAAAAAGAAAAGTTACATCCCAGCAAACTGTTCCCATTTCCATCCCATCGACAGAGGAAGCGCCTCCCACCTACACTCACGTTAATTCTGCAGTCAAATGCAGAGCCATGCTCCTGTGTGCACTCCTTTCTCTCTCTCTTTCTCTCTCTCTCGTGTCTCACGCTCACTAAATCACATGCACATGGAGAGAAGGCTTTTTAATAATTTAATGTTTCCAAGCTAAATTTTTAAATAGCCTTTTGTGGCCAGCTGGAAAATTGCGTTTGAAATTTGCCCTGTCGCCTGGGCCCCGAAATTCTTCTTTTGGGAACGTAAATCTGGATCTGATACCAGTTCAGGGCTAAATCCTTCACAGACAGCTTAGCTGGAATGTTTTGAGTTCTTTTTTTTTTTTTTTTTGGAAAAAAAAAAAGAAACAGGAAAAAAATGTGGGGACTTTTCATTATTCTTTTCTTTATAAATTTCCTCTACCTTCCTGGCCACTCGGAAACTACCCGGGAGACAAAAGGTTGTACCCGGGGAGTTGTTTGTTTGTCTCCGCACCTGGATGGGAGCCGGCTCCAGGGGGACAGCCCTCTTTCTGCCCCGGTTGGGCTGTGTGTGCCCGAGGTCTGCCTGAAAACCAGAGCCCGCGTTAGCCGGCCGAGAGGGTGCAGAAATCAGCGGCTAAGCAAGCTCGGCCTGTGGTTTGGGTGTTTTTCATGCTGTTTAATTCCTTGTTTCTTGTGTGTTAATATCGTGGAAAGGTAACAAATTTCTGAAATGGATTTGCTTTGGTGGGAGGGAGAGTTCATGCACATTTTTCTTCCCGTTTTTTGTTTTAAAAGAGTCTTGAACACTCTCGTGTTTCCGATTGACTTGTTTCTCCCATAACATGCTTGTCTCTATAGAACACCTGGGATAGGAGTTGTAAGTTTTAACATTGCAAGGAAATGTTTTGGTTTTGGTTTGCTTTTCTTTTCTTCTTCTAATTATTTCTTTTTCCTTATTCAGTCCCACCGTGGAGTTAGTGCAAGCAGGGCCGGGTGTGGGGGCTGGTGGGAGCACGGGCTGGGGGAGCGGATTTCCAGCTTGGGATCTCCTTTGTATCGGGGTCTCCTCTGCCCGGTACAGATTCCGCTCCCCCTTCTCCAAAGAGCAGATGGACTGGAAGAAGTGAGAACTCCTTTCGGGGGTCGGCACCTCTGACGGGTGCTGATTCTGCCTTAGGATTTGCTCACGGTCTGCCCTCTGTGCAGAGCTTGGGTGTTCTTAACCAAAAGGTACCCAGCTGGATGGGAGGGGGAAAGCAAGGAAGGCAGGAAAGAGGGTCGTTACTATCTTCATTTTTTTTTTCCTTTCTTTTTATTTTGGTTAAGAGAAAAAAAAAACAATCAATTTGCAGCTGACAGCCTTGAGAAGGCCTTTTTTTACTCTCTCTGTGTTTCCCCTATTTTTCTCTTCTCCTCATGTCATTGTGTTCCGCATCAAACCCCCTTAACATCCCTCAGAGCTACGAGAAGGTTGGTGTGGTTTTTTTCTTTTTTACTTTCTTTACCCACATTTTTACATTCTTAAGAGAAAAAAAAAAATTAAAAAAAAAATTATAAAAAAAAAAAAGAGAAAAGCAAGAAATCTTTAAGATGAGCGAGACCCGCCCGTTCCCGGGTCTCGCAGAGATGAGTTGAGTTGCATTGTGGGCCTCTCTATGCATCCTTTGGTAATGTTGCTGAGTTCTTGCACTTTTTTGTCGTCATGGTTACCTTGCCGTTTGGACATTGGGCCTGATGCATGATAGGAGAATGTAACAATCTTCTTTGCATGCCACTTTTTAAATTAATTATGAATTATTTTTTCTATATATAAATATGTATAGTTTTGGTTTTTGGTTTTTTTTTTTACAATTCTGGTTTATTTGAAGTGGATTTACTCCTTGTTTTCTAAATCTTTTGTTCCGTTGGATTTTTTGCTTTCTCTTGATTTCCTCTTTCAGTTTTGATTGGTTATGCTGTGCTGTAGTTTATTCCAAACGCATTGTGAGAAGCCAGTGTTCCTGCCCACCCGGTGGTAACTGAACTCCTCAATCCCTCCAGGAGGAAAGGAGTCACACAGCTCTAACGCCTGTCCATGGAAGCCCTGCTATTTGGGACAAGCCTTTGTTTTAGGGGGAGGGAGGGATCTGGGAAGTGGAAAAGATGGTAAGAAGCCAGGGTGTCGTTCCAAAAGTTAGAGCAGACCCTGGATCACGTTATTACTTACATATTTCTTGGAGGTGTGGCTCTTGTTCCACATCCTGCACACAAAGAAAAACCCTGATCCCCAGCGATACAGAACTCGCTCACCAGTAACTGGCCATTCCCCTCCAGTGAGACACTGTGTATGGGAGCTGATCTGCTGTCAGCCCGGGCTGGGCAGAGACAGAAAGCTTCCTGCTGTGTTACTGAATCACACGCAGTTGCCTTCCCTTTAGCACCCACCAGTGCGTGGGGAGCCCCATCGTCAGGTGGTGCCTCATCCCATCGTGGAGCCCCAACCAAGGCAGGTTCCCGAGGAGGAGGAGGAGAGGGATGCCTCGTCCTTCCAGTGTTGGAAGAGAAGGGCAGCAGCCAGTCGACTTCTGCAACTGCATCTCATGGCTCTGCCTCTCCCCATTTACCCTCTTTCTTTCCTTATCATTTCAACCATTATTCCCTGGCTACAGGCACCCTGAAAACCAGCCAGGTCCAGAGAGGGTAGAGCCCTCCTTTCGAAAGGGGTGTGGAAAGAGAAATTTGGCAGCGGCAGACATTAAAAGAGGCTGCTGGGACACATCTGGCAGCTGCATCTCTATTGTAAACAGCCACAAGAAATCTGACAAGTTACATTCTAGTTGAAAATGCCTCTTTTCCCTCTTCTCATCTCCCTGTTTATCCCCATTAAGCTTCTGTTGCCTCCCATGTGTGCGTCCTGAGCGGGTGAGCCACATGGGATAGTGAACAGGGGGGTTTTTCGCCGTGTGTTAGTCGTACCATTGGTGCTTGGTGCTTTTGCCCTTTGCAGAACCGAATGCCCGTCCTTTCCCTGTTTATGCATTTCCCTCTGCCCATCAGTCCTCACTTCTCGATAATCTACCAAAGGAGTGGCTTTCCTAGTGTACAGGTATTAAAGCTGTGTGATTTTTGAGAAATCCAGTGCAGTATTGACACAGTATCTGTCTCTCTCTTTCTCTATCTCTCTCTTTTCTCTCTGTCTGTCTTTCTCTTTTTTCTTAAAATGCTGAGATTTCAGTGCTCGGACCCTCAGTGCTGGTATTCTCCCCTTCCCTCCCCTCTCCCCGGAGATACAAGGGTACCACTCCGAAATGCTGCACTGTTGATAATGTCTCTCTGAAGCGGCCAGCTGTGGCTCTTCTCACTTTGATGCCAACAATAGCCAAAAGACATCCCCCCGCCCCAGTGCGCTATTTAAAGAAAAAAAAAAAAAAAAAGAAAAAAAAAAAGGAGAAAAAAAAGGCTTGTTCTATTTAAAAAGAGCAAGAGAGAAGGAATAGTATTTGAAATGAGGTGTTCCCATCCCACCTCCCTCCTGCCTAGGACTAAAAGGTGATAATCACTACTAATTACAGGATTTTCCTTCATGAATAGGAGTTTGAGTTTCAGGATTTAGATGCAATTAAAAAGGGATTTATACACCATTTTTTTATTTGTTTATTTTATCTTTTATAAAGTATTTCTAACATGTCCAAACTGCGCTGCTGCTGCTAGAATCTCATGTGATCTGAGAAGGTTTTAAGATTAAATTCTTCTTAAGAGCCAATAAAAATAATAATAATATCAACGACAATAAACTAAAGCTAAATTGGATATAGGCATGATAGGCTGGAATGACACCGGGCGAGGAAACAGAGACTTGATACCTGGCTAAAAGAGCTCATGTGGTTATGGGCATTGTCTTGAAATTATTGCTTAAGGGTTTACCTTGTGTATTATTGCAGATCAGATCATGCCATGGTCCAAAATAATGAAGAGTCTCCTAACAGGGAGTTTCCAAGGTCAAAATGCAGAAGGGTCTTCATGGAGACCCACAAAAGCAGAAGTGAATTAGGCGAGAGGAATTGTGCCACCAGCACAGGGTGTATGATGGTTTCTAGTCTGAGCCAATTATCCAGATTTCACCTGTAGTCAGTGGAAAGAAAGACGCCGTTCCAGCGGGCAAGTCAGCATCCTTAAGATGCGGTTGCTGACTTTTAGGGGAGCTACACATCTCACCTGGCTTTCAGAAGTCTCCTTGGATGCTACTCTGTATGCCTGGGGACGCAAATACTATCAAACTGCTGGCCCAGAGTGCTTACAGGAAAGAAGGGTTTCAAAGTCCCACGAATGAAGAGGTGTCTGTCTTGGTGGTGGTGTTTGAGAGCTCTGCACAGGGGAGGCTGCTCCGAGAGCCTGGCAGTTCTCATGGCTCATCA
>JAHREE010000374.1:54166-114003 GCA_033628505.1 Tringa tobata
GGTTAAGTTTGGCTCATGTGTAATTTGACCATTAAACCCGAGCTGCTGGTTGCTCAGCCCATCCCTCCATGGAGAAGTGGAACAGTTGCTAAGCTTTTCGCTTTCAATGCCATTTAGAGGTTAGAAGGAAATAATTTCACTCGCGCTATAGATTTAACAAATAGCCACGAGGTCAAAACAATCATTGATACTTTAAAATGTAGGAATTTTAATACCTTTTTAGACTAACGTCGATAAATTATTTTTTTTTAATGGAGAAGGAGGGAGGCAGAAGCAGCGGGCGTTGGTACGGCTGCCCCTGCAGTGCCATTTCCCAGGCGCTGGAGTTTAGGGAGGGAGAGTTGGGTGACAGTTTTGAAGGGTTACGTTAGCGTTTCCGTGGGTGGGGGAGCGCCCTCTCCGTGTTTGGGGTGTCCTCAGCTCTGAAATTCTAGTTCAAAACCAAAGCAAAGCAAACAAACGACTTCGCTGTGTTTCTGCAGAAGGATTTCTCAAGGGTATCAGGAAATGGAAATGGATACAAAAAGCCACCCCCCCAAAAAAATACAAAACAAACAAAAAAAAAATCAAAACTATATATATGTGTATATATATGTATATCTCTCTATAGAGGGCACTTTGCAGGAACACTGTGCTGTACTGATCTCGAAATCTCTGCCTGCCTGTGTCTCTTACACCTTTTGCATCGCTGTTCTCTTTGTTTTAGGGGAAAAAATTAGATTACACCTTGTCAAATTAAAATAACAAAAATAAAATAGCAAAGCCTGTGGTTAATGTTACAGAGCTGCTTGAAAAACAATTGGGTTCAGATTGTTCTCTATTCAATCCTGTAAAAAGCAACAGGAAAAAAAAAAAAAGAATTCCAAAAAACCAGAGATGTTCAGCCAGCCTGTCACTCAACTAATGGGGTTTTTTTAAGTGGAAAAGTAACAATGATTGGGAAGGTAATGGATTTCCTCCAGACCAAATCCAAGCCTTGGTCTCATTCTTTATTTATCTACCTATTTACTTATTTATTTTTATTTACCATGAAGGAAATTAGGAAGGAGATGGGCCTGAGGAAGGAAATATCTCGTCCTCTGGAGGGACGGAGGTCGGAAATCCAAACCCGCAGAGCGTCTCGCCCCAGCGGAATGAGCCCCAATTGGAATGGCAGAGGGAGAAGGCAGAGACGGCTGCACGGGCAGCACAGGGGCAGGGACGGACCAGCTTTTGGGAGGGGAGGACAGGTGTAATCTAAGCTTCACTAATAATGTAGAGGCTGCACATTATTTTGGCACCCTTTCCCCTACCCCCTCCTCATTTTGGAGCAAGACGGAATGACTCCTGTCTCACCAAAATGGCCAATAATGTCCGCCTTCTCACCTCATTTGGAGCAGCAGCTTGCTGAGTGTCAAAATGTTTAATACCATTTGGTTTTGTTTGGTGCTTTCAACCAGTCACTTCACTTTCTTTTGTTCCCTTTTTCAATTAATTTCTTCTTTAAGATATAAGATATGTTTATCTTTTAGTTGGTTTAATGTGAATCGGGGTTTGAAGTGACGGGTTCTTGTCTAGTACGTTCTCCTTTCCCCACCTCGCTCCTCCTCCAACATTGTTCCCCCTGAGCTAATCTGGAAGGGGCTTAAAAACTGGAACCGGTGGGTTTCCTCAGCACAAACTGGTTGGTTGGTCCTCAGATTTCTCTCACTAGCAGCGTCCTGGGAGCGCATTTTAAGGATGGATTCTGGTGTTGCAAAAGTCAACCCTGGATCTCCCAGTGTCTCTTCCGATCAGGTCTGTAAATCTGTCCCTTTCCAAAACGTCTCTCACCTTTGTGGACCCCAGCTTTCTTTTTGACCGAGTGGTGGTGGTGGTGGGGAACCGTAGCGATGTTGATTGGTACCTTCTGGTTGGAAAGAATAACGCACCGAAAATGCCACTCACAGAACACAAACTGGGTTAACCTCTCAGCAACAAAACCAATTGGCTTGACACGGGTGTGAAAGGTTATGGATCTGTTCAGCTTCTAATGAAAGTGATGTGAAGCAGAATTTGCCTGTGTGAAATACCCAACAGACGATACTAAACAGACTCATAACTAACTGCACTTCAGAAATCTTTCTGTGCCTCAGAAATCGAAGTAATTTTAATTTGCCTCGCATCCCAAATGTCCGGCTCCGGTTCTAAAATCTGGTTCTATCGGTAACAAGCTGTATCCTTGTTTGAAAAAAGCTCCTGAGAGTTTTTTGGCCATTGAAAATGCGTGTTTGTGTGTGCCTGCCTGTGTGTGTATATGGGGAGATGCTGCACATGGAGCATGCACATCTGTGTACGCATGCAAGGTTGGCTTCGTAAAGCAGGTCTGACAAAGCTGTCATGGAAACCACACATCCCTGAAACTCAGGGAAGGTGCTTCTTGAAACCAGAAATTGGTAAAAGTATTAGATAAGTGTCTATAAAGTGAGCCCTGACTGCCCCATCCCAACTTTTCCGTTCCAGGGAGGGCAGTTCTTTTCTTTTTGTTCCTTTGAATATCTTACATAGCAAAATGGAAGGAATCTCTTCACCACGTTTTTTTTTTACATGTAAAATTTCCCTCTTTTCAGCTGCTATTTGTGAAACCCAGCTGGACCCAAGGCTGAAATGGCTCTTGGTTCAATCTCTAGCTGCACTTCAAGCTTTCTTCCCACCACTGCTCTCCTCCTCCCAGGCCCTGACCTACACGCTGACCCAAAGATTCTCAGCTTGACAAATCTCATGTCAGCAGCCAAATCAGAGCGGGAGAGCAATTAAACTAAACAGCAGCGCGATGGTTCTGGGTACCCAGAGACGAGCCCTTTAAGTATTTCCTGTTACAGTAAAGGCGGCTGTCACGGCCCTGAGCCATCGCAGGGATGTATCCAGGGGCTCTCCGAGGTCTCCAGCGTTTAATGTTGGAGTTATTTCACATCCTAGACTGGTGTGTGGATGTCTGTATATTTGTGCGCACACGAGAGTGTGTAGCTTTTTTTAAACCAGGATGCACAACAGGAGTGCTACTGCCCGGTCTGGCCTTGCATTGGCCTGTCCTTCACCTGCTCCAAATTCTCCCAAATGGGCTGGTTGCTCCCCCATAGTTAAGTGTGACAAATACCATTAAAACAGCCCAAAAAGTGATGCTGCCCCAAGACCCCACGAAGCTGACCTGAAGCCCTGGGTGCTGCGGGGAGGGTGGGCAGAATTGCTTGGTGGTTTCCAGCGCTCGGCTCCGGCTCCGTGGCCCCGAGCTTGTGTTTTGTGAGTGGATCTCTCCTGTCCCTGCCCAAAGCCATGCAGGCAGCAGCAGCCTCTTCCCTTCAGACTCCGATTCTCAGCACTCCACCATACATCAAATGATGCCTTTTAGTTATTCAATTCTGGTTTGTTCTACCTTTTTTCTTTATTTTCTTTCTTTCTTTTTTTTTTTTCTTTTTTTTTCTTTTTTAGTTCGGTTTTATTTCTTTGTGATTAGCCTCGGTTTGAATTAATTGTCTTGTTCTGTTTCCATGACAACTCAGTGTTTGCATCCCACCTGCCGTTGTTTGTTGCTGTTGATGCTGTTTGCTGACCGGATCTTGTCCGGCGTATGTCTCCCCATTTCTCCTCACCTCTTCCCACCTTGCCTCCCCTCTCCAGAAGGTTACATACCAGCCCCTCCTCAGAAGAGTCATCCCCACCCCAGATCTGTCTGCATGTTGACCCCACTTGTTTCTTTTCAAGTTCTTTCCATCTTGTCTCAGATTGTGACCGGTGTGGTCTTCACATGGCTCCATTTTCTGAAATGCGGTCCCTCCTGAAGCAGACAGTGGGGAGAAGGATGGAGTAGGCAGCAGGGACGTACCCTCACGTCTAGGGCTGGTAGTCTCCCGTAGCCACGTGGCAGGAGGGAGCGAGGAGCACGTTGCCCGCTCTCGTGGGCCAGTGCTGGTGCTTGAGGTTGTGCAAATCCCGTGGTACCCTCCTTACGCCTTTCCCTAAGCAGAAAGTCCCTTTCTAGTGCTAGTGCCCAGGTGAGTTTGCAGTGTCTCCCCCCACGCCCCGCTCCGTTCCCCAGCTACACCGGAGTCGAGGGCATGCTCGCTCTCCGTTCTCCTCCCAAATCCACGCGTGCAGGAATTCTCCTCTGCCATCTCTGAGCTCTTCATACCGCAAATCTGGAAGTCTTCTCTTCCTTGCCTCTGAGTGCTGGTTCCTGGGCACTGGTAGCCGTGCAGAGAAGGATCCGATAGCACCATGGGAAGAGCACACCTTTCTGTGAAGACATCTCCTTGTCAGCTGGCGGGAGGAGGCAGAAGCTGGATTTGGCTTTTGTTCAGCAAAGCCCCATTAAATGGGAAACAGCCAGTGCCTCTCCTGGCAGCGCTCCCCCCGTCTGAGGACATCCGTAATGTTGAGCGGCAGCCAGGGAAGTGGGCTGAAGAGAAAATACTAGAAAAACCCAAGACATCAGTTCCAGGGGACATCTGAAGGCACTGGGACTCGGGAGGGGCGATGGCAGGCTGAGCTCTGATGTCCTTTGCACTGCTTCTGCATGGATGCCACAGCCACTGATTTTGTAGAGAGGTTGTTCGGAGAGGTTACCTGGGGGTGGGACAGCGGGGACAGATATTTTTCAGGCCCCCAGCACCCCTAACTCTCCTGGCCCCTCCATCCCCACCCAAGGGGAGTTGACTGCATGGCTGAAGCTGGAGGAATCCCGCACTCCTTTTCTCCTCAGGCTGCTGCTGTGCCTGCATCTTCCCGGGCTCTGTATCCTTTGGTCTGTGCTTGCGGATGGGACCTTGCCCTCAGCTCCCTCCCCAGGGCCCCTCCGATCCACTTCCCTTCCTCCTTCATCCATTCTCCTGCTTTCACCCCGAAGGAAGAGCACCCACTTCGCCCAGTCCAGCCCAGTTTAGTTCAGAAAATGGAGCCAAGGAAAACCACACCCTCCCCTTTGCGTCCATGTTCTTATCGTGTAAGGTCTGGAAGCTGCATCCACCTCTCTGCTAAGGAGATGCACAGAACATGTCACTGTTTTCTCAACGTTAAAGTTTCATTACCTTGTTTTTCTTATTAATTCTATTCTATTTATTATTCCGCCAGGGCTGAGATGTGACAATGTGAGCCACCACATTGGGTCACATCAGCTAGAAAAAGTATGCAGCATTAAAGTGGGTTTCCCCCTCCCCTCCCTCTCTTTCTCTCTCTTCTTTTTCCCTTCCCCTCCTTGTTCTCCTTCTCCTTGTCTTCCTTTCTTTCTCTGTCGCTCTCTTTCTATTCAGTATCCATGTGGGCATTTGCTAGCCGCCCATAAATTAAATTTCTCTGCATTTTCCTCTCTCTTTCTCTTTCTATCTTTTTCTCTCTCTCTTTTTTACCTATTTTGCATGATGTTTGTGACTCTGAGAGCTGCATCTATCGATGGAACCGTGTCAGATCTTAAAGAGGCTTCGTTAGGGTTTCTATACCCGAAAACCACAAAAATTTCATTAGAGTTTCTCATCTTTTCCACACTCTTTCTCGCTCCAGGGGGACTGCCTCCCCCTGGACGGTTCTCACACGCAGACACTTAACTAAATTCTGTCCCGCTCCGGGGGCTCCCTCTCCTTCCTTTTTTTGTATTTTTGCCTCTTTGACTTTTCGAGTGGTGTCTCACTAGCCTTTGGGGATGTGATACTTCTCTCTTTGTTGAATTCTCTGGGTCCAACAAGGCAAAACCTTGAGAAGTTTCCATCTCCATCCTGGCCTTCTCCTCGCCACCACCCCACCTCTGCAGCATCCCCGGGACACGGGGCGGCCGGTGGGAGAGGGCCCCTCTCCGGAGACGGAGGAGGCACCTGGACCCTTCTGGGTCGTGGTGGTGGAGGGGCTGCTCCTTTTGCCGGGGGAGAAGGTGACGTGGGACTGGGACCCCACTGGAAAAGGGGAGGAGCAGGATCCCGGGGCGCGGAGCGGGGAGCTGGGGGCCCCAGCGGCTGTGGAGGAGATTTTTCGACGCTCGCCATGCCAGCTCTTGCCAGTAAAGATGAGAAATTGCTAATAAATTTTTGTGTATTTATCTGTGCTGTGATGGGTCTAATCTTGATCAATGGAACCCTGTTGCTATGAAATATCGCTTTTATGTCTATATTCTATATATTGTTTGTGAAGTAAAAATTTATTTGAAGTTTAATTTTTTTGGTTTTTAGTTTTTGAGTTTTTAATTTATTTGTTTTTTGTTTTGTTTTTAATGAAGGAAGAAAATAAGTGATGACAAACCCCATCTATATTTAAATTACCTTTTGCTCTTTTTTCTTTTTCTCCCTTCTTTTTCTTTTCTTTCTTTCTTTTTTTTTTTTTTGTTTTGTTTTGCTTTTGGTTTGGTTTTTTCTTTTTGTTTTGTTTTGTTTTGTTTTTTTGTTACCTCTGTGCGTCTCGTCCACAGTTCGCCGTGTGGCCCCTCGCTTCTCCATCTTACCCGTCAGCCATGAAATCATGCCCGGCGGCAACGTCAACATCACCTGCGTGGCCGTGGGTTCGCCCATGCCCTACGTCAAGTGGATGCAGGGAGCGGAGGACCTGACGCCTGAAGATGACATGCCCGTGGGCCGTAATGTCTTGGAGCTCACGGATGTCAAGGACTCAGCCAACTACACGTGTGTGGCCATGTCCAGTCTGGGAGTCATAGAAGCCGTTGCTCAGATCACGGTGAAATGTAAGAGAGTGTGAACACGCCTGCGTGAGCGAGTGCGTGGGTTCCCCGGCTGCATGTTCCTAGGAGCGTGCATGCACAAGCGTGTGAGCTGCTGCACGGGTGTATATTTGTGCAAGGCACGTGCTGTGTGCACGGTAACGGAGCGTCTGCGCATGTGTGCAAAGCAAATGTGGGCACGTGTCGTGTTCGTGCATGTGAGCCTCTGTGGAAACGTGGTCGTGCCTGTCAGCCTCCACCGCTGCACGAGTGGGAATGTCACCGTGTGACTGTGGGTCCCCGTTTCTGCTTGTGTCCTTGTGTGTCTGCACGGGGTGAGCCCGTGGCTGGTCTGCACGTGAGGAGCGTGGGGGGACAATTGTGCATGTAAAAAGGTCGTCGTGCATGAGTGTGTGCGGGTGTGTGCATGGGAGAAGGAGCAACGTGGCTGTATGGGCATGTGGTGCCTGACTGCATGTATGTAAGTCCGTGTTGTGAGCAGCCTGTACACGCGTAGGTGTGTGAGCATGGGCAGGAAGACAGAGTTGTGCACCACGAGTGCCGTGTGCTGGGATCTGTGCATGTGTCTTTGGGGATCCCACACACAGAGACGTCCACAGCGAAGGGGAGGCTGGTGGCTTGAGATCTTCCCTCGCTTTAGGACAACTGAGCTGTTGGTTATGAAGAAGGCTGGGATCCACACCCCTGCATGCTTGTCTCTGCCCTGGGCTACGAGGCTGGCCGGGCAGTTTGCAAGGAGCCTTGGATGGCTTGAAGCCTGCATGCCATCCCCTTCCAAGGTTAGAGATTCAGCCAAGGCCCTGAGGATCTCTGGCATGCGTGCCCTTGCAGTAGAGCCTAGTTCCAGCATCTTAGTGGCCGTTGTTGCCTCAGCAAGAGGGGGAGTAACCCCAGCTTCCAGCTAGAGATTCCCAAGAGGAGCACGGGTGCAATCTTCAATCTATTCTGTCCTCAGCAGGGGAGTATTAAAACCCAAGCGGGATGCCCCTGTGGTTGGGTGAGTGGAGAGCTCTGTGTATGAGCTGGTGTCTGCTCTGAGTGATGGCGTTGCCCACGAGGGATCTGGGGGGAGACGGGGTGGGAAAGGACGTGGGTGGGTGGGGGAGAGGAGAAGAAATACTTTGGAGAAGGGTGGGGGCTAAAGAAGAGCAATCCTGATGTATTGGTGCATGCAACTAAGGAAGGTCTGACAATAGAAATGAGTAGGGACTAGTGAATCTTGACATGACGCTCATCCTGAGCTTTTGCACAGGGAGTGGGCTCACGTGGTAGCAGAAGGATGCCTGGGGCTGGACTGAGGTGCTCTTTATTTTCCTGAGTATTTTCTTCCTTCCCCTTTTTCCCTGTCTTATTCTATCAATTTAAAAAGCTGCTGTGTAAGATACATTGCTTCTGCTTCCAACTGTCTTGTCTCCTCAGATGGGGAATCTTGCCCTGCTGGTGCCTTCTGCCTTTTGTCATTTTATTTGTATTCTATTCCCTGGTATGTTCCTGCGTGTAAGCATCTGCGATCTTTCCCAGTCAGAAGATGAAAGGAGAAGTTAGAGCTTTAGAGGTGCTCAAGTCTGGAGAAGGGCGTTGAAAAGAGTCTAGAGTGTGTAGTGAGGGAAACACGTAAAGCTTCTGTTAAAGGTCTCTGACATTTAGCGCGCATCCAGCAAGCTCCAAAGGTAGTCTTGTGGGTGAGGGACAGGGGAGATGAGTATTAACGCACGTTTGTGGTTTGAGAGGAAGCACTCCAGGTATTTATAGCTTTCTAGTTCTGGAGAGCACAGTCTGCACTGAACCCGGGGAGGGTCAGCAGTGCCGGAGCCGGGCTGGCAGCGCTGTTTCAGAAGATCTGATTACGTGCTCGGAAGGAGCTTCTGCGAAACTGCTTTTTCTTAACTGAGCCGGCGGATGTGCAGCTGAAATCTGTGCTAATGATTCCAGATGTTTAGCTGAACACTTTCCTTTTGATGGAGCAGTTTAAGGAGGATAATAGAGTGTATAACTAGGTTCATAATATTTCAGCGGCACTTTACTGAACTGCCGCGCTGTGATTGGTACTGTGCCTCTGGCTCCTGCAGCCCTAACTAGCCCAATTAGGCACCATTTCAGCGTATGTGGTTTTTTTTAAAATGTCTGTTCTTCCTGATTCTCAGCACTCCCCAAGGCTCCTGGGACGCCGGTGGTGACAGAGACGACAGCAACAAGTATCACCATCACCTGGGACTCTGGAAATCCAGACCCCGTGTCCTACTATGTCATTGAATACAAGTCTAAAAGCCAGGATGGACCGTATCAGATCAAAGAGGACATCACCACCACGCGCTACAGCATTGGGGGGCTCAGCCCCAACTCTGAGTACGAGATCTGGGTCTCTGCAGTCAACAGCATCGGGCAGGGTCCTCCCAGCGAGTCAGTGGTCACTCGCACTGGGGAACAAGCTCCGGCCAGCGCCCCCCGTAACGTGCAGGGTCGAATGCTGAGCAGCACCACCATGATCATCCAGTGGGAGGAACCGGTGGAGCCCAACGGGCAGATCCGTGGCTATCGTGTGTATTACACCATGGAGCCTGATCAACCTGTCAGCAACTGGCAGAAGCACAACGTGGACGACAGCCTCCTGACCACGGTGGGGAGCCTTCTCGAGGACGAGACCTACACAGTCCGGGTCCTGGCTTTCACCTCTGTGGGAGATGGGCCCCTTTCCGACCCCATCCAGGTTAAGACGCAGCAAGGAGGTGAGTGCCTTTGTGTAGGGAGAGGTATCGGCTCGTAGCATTATCCAGCTGTGGCTGCCGTGTCACTGGAGCATTTGTTTTTCTTGATTGGTTCAATTTGGTTAAAATAGAAATAATTTCCCACAAGGAAGCTCGGTCCAGTGGCTAGAGCCAGAGGACCTGGTGCACGATCTCTGGTCTGTTTTTTCTGGGAAAGGTTGTTGCTTAAACAGGTGAGGCAAGCAGTTATGCAAAGAGAATCCATTTCTGCTGTGCCATATTTCAAAGCGAAGTATCTTATTGCTTCCGGTTTCTAAACATCTGTAATAGACCTAAAAACACTCACTGCCCAGGCAATGGTGAAGCTTACCTCTTCCTACAGTACCCAGAAACTACCTTCTCAGAGATGAGTGGGAAATTAGCCTTATTTTGCCTTTTTCTACAAAGGGAGCAAAACAAAGCCCTAATTGTCACAGCAGATGTGTTGAGCTGAGAAAAATGGGAGGTGTTATGACCGGTTGTCACCCAGCATGATTTCGGGTGCTCTGCTTATGGGCTGGGGTGCTCATGAGGAAACCCTGTGTCCTCAATGGGCTGCTCATGGGCTTCCCACTTCCAGAATCTTCTAATGCTGGGGATGAGTGGGAAGGGCTGTATCCTGCACTGCCAAGAAAGAGGCATGTGATCCAGTAGGACTCTTCCATCTCCAGCAGCTCTGGACGTGCTCGAGTCCTGCAGTGGGATTTAACCCTCCACTGCTTTAAAGGAAGGGCCTGCCCTCTGCAGCGTGGCGTTTTGCTGCTGAGCTGCTCTTCACACACAGGCTTTGAAGGAAACAGAGCAGGAGTCTGCTTATTTGCCAAGTTAATGTGGTTTCTCCTGTCTCTCATCTTGCCTCCTCTGCCCCGTCGGCACCTTCTCCGTGTCAGTTCCTGGGCAACCGATGAACTTCCGAGCAGAAGCCAAGACAGAGACGAGCATCGTGTTATCGTGGAGCCCTCCCCGCCAGGAGATCATAGTGAAGTATGAGCTCCTCTATAAGGAAGGAGACCACGGCCGGGAGGTGAGTCCAGAGAGGAGCAGCACAAAGGGTTGGGGCCCCGAGGAGCATCCCCGACCCTCCATTCCCCGAGGTGGCTGAGAGAGGGGAGTAGGGCAGGTGTCTTTGGGCAGGGCTCGCCTCCGCTCCCTTTTTGTTTGTTTTTATTTTTTTTCTTCCCCCTCGCCCATCTCAGGTGCCGAAGAACTTCGAGCCAACGACCTCCTTCACTTTGGAAGGCCTGAAGCCCAACACTGAGTATGTCTTCCGGCTGGCTGCCCGCTCGGCTCTGGGCCTGGGGGCCTTCACCCCGGAGGTCAGAGAGCGCACCTTGCAGTCTAGTAGGTGTCTCTCCTTTTCCCACCCTTCTCTGAGGGGAAGACAGTCAGGGAGCCAGAGATGGTGGGCACAGGGGTACGGAGCTGTGGGGCGGACGTTGGCGGTGCTGTGGCCTTTCACACCTCTGGGGTTCCTCTGCGGGGAGGACAGCGGGAGGGGGGACACCTCTGGGACCTTCTGCCTTCTCCCTTCCCTGCCCCAGGTAGCTGAGATGTGAAATGGGGCTGGTGCATGCTTTTGGTTGTGGGGGGAGAGGGGGGCGGTGGGAGGCCACTTAGCACCATCCGCTGGCAGGGTGGGGAGCAGTGAAGAGCTCGTTGATGGGCCGCGTTGGTGCTGAGCATGCTCAGGGAGGACAGCAGCCCACCATCGCGCAGCAGAAACTGCCTGGCCACCAGTAGAAACCCAGCAGCCGCTGTCTGGGAGGGGGGTACAGGCCATGGAGCAGGGAGACAGAGGGAAAATGGGGAGGAAGAGGAGAAGGGAAGGCGATGAATCAAAAGTCCAAGGTTTTCACCAGCCTTTGGGAAAGCAGTCCTCGTGCTCTTTTCCATGAGCGATTTGGTAGCCGTGGGGAGGAAGGGCCTGCTGGCCCAGCGTGTGCTGGGAACGGTCCCATTTGGGCTCCGGCAGAGCGGGAGAGAGGAGTCATGTGGAGGCTGGCGGGGTGGGGGGTATGAAATTAATGACACCAGGATGGAGCGTATGCAACCAAAATGTGCTGGTTTTAGTTTAATGGATTGTCTCCCTTCGCTGTTGCCCTGGGGACAATAACCCTGGATGGCAATATTTCAACCTGGGCTTTTCACAGATCTTTGCTTTTAAATGAGGTGTTTTTTCACTGCATGAGTGGCTGTGGCAGCTGTTCTTTGTGTTTTCTGTCTCCTCTCATCTCTACTAAATCACTCCGCTGCAGTTTGGAGTAGCCGGGAGCAGAACTAACTCAGAAATGGCTCTGGTCACCAGTGTGAGGAGAGAGAGCGCCTGCTCCCATCTCTCAGAGTCCTTAACAAGGGAGAGCAGCGGGCTCTCGGCTGGGCACCTGCCCCATCTTTCTGTTTTAATTGTCACGTCCTGCTGTCTCTCTCTTTCTCTCTCCCTTTCCCCTGTCTCTCTCCTCTTTCTCTCCCCCCCAGGAGTGGGAGGAAAGGGGAGTCTGTTTCTGCATAGACAGAACTCCTTACTGGGCCTTTCTCAGGCCTCCAGTCCATTCAAAGAAATTTTGTTTTCTTCTTTCCTTCAAATGTTTTTACCCCTTTTTTCCTTTTTTTTTTTTTTTTTTGCTTACTCTCTCTACGTATTGAAAGAAAATCCTTTCCTGACTCTGCTGCAGATCGGCTGGTTCTGATCCCAGTATGGTACTGTCAGAGGGAGAATCACTGTGGGGCGGGTGAAAATGAACTGAAAGGACCTGAAAAATAAGTGTCAAACTTACCCACACTCTGCTTCTGTTTTACAAGGGGTGTCCCTCTTTGAGATTCATGGGGACGGGAGGAAAAGGGGGTCTGGGATTTGTGCTTTCTGGTTTGATAAAAACAGCTTGGAAGAGGGGTGCAGGAGCTGACGGCAGTAGGGCTTAGTAACGCTGAAAATTTTTCCCTAAAGGGTGAAGAGAAGGGGATCTGGGAAAGGGGAAGGCTTTGGGGCTTTTTCTAACTTGGCACCTGCCCAGAAGGAGGCCTGGTTTATTTCTGTGTAGCTCAGCTTTCATAGGGATAGTTTCATTAATTTAACGCTCTTAACATCAGCTGGGAGCTGTCAGTGTCCTGTAACACGGTGAAACATTTTTTCCTGGCTGGCTGTTGGAGGAACGAGTCAATTCTCCCTGGTCCGGGCGACATCCTTCGGCTCACAGACCTTCTGGCTCGGGACAGGCTTTTTGTGTCTTCCCTCTGCAGCTCCTTTTCCGTTCAGCTCCTCCTTGGCTCGCTCCATGGCTCTCCTTTCTTTTCTCTTCCGCTCTCTGCCTGCCTGCCTGCCTGCATGCTCTCGCAGCCAGATGAAACCAGCTCCCTGCTCTCTCGCTGTCTGTCTCTTGCTGGGCGGTTTCACACCACGATGGCATCTTGTCTCTGCAACGGCATAGCCTCCCCCTGGTTCCTCCTGCAGCCTGCCGCGGTGCTCGGTGCTCTTCCCTTCCTAGCCCAGCTGGCAAGCATGTGCCTGCATGCCGCAGCCCTCCCTGCATTGCACACCTTGCTGCACAACACCCTCCACCTCCCTTGTCAGGGTTGGCTCCTCCTGAGCATCATAACCAAAGTAAAAATCCATTAAACTAAAGGTAAAGTATCTTTTTCTTCTTGAAGTAGCTGGGTTTTAACTCTTCAAGTACCAGAGACGTAGATTGTAAAAATAACAGAATCTCATGGTTGGAGGAAGCTGGTTTGCCCTTTCTAACTAGCCATGACCTTCCCAGGGCTCCTTGGCAACTCTCCTACCCAGAAATTTCTGAGCGCAAAGCATGCGTCAACAGACAGGGGTGGCAGGGTGGGTGCTGTGAGGCTGCATGTGCAGGTGTAGAGGAACAACGGGGCTTTCTTACCCTCTGTTCCTTCCTGAGAAAGGATGTTTCCCCCAGCCATTAGCTCTGCTCTCCTTCCCTTCCCCCTTCCTCACAGTATATGAAGTGAACGAAACTTTATACAAAGTCTATGGTACCTAAAGGGTTAAAAAACATTGTATTGTACAAGGTCAGTAAGGGTCATTCTTGTGGCTTGGACAGTCAACTTTAAAGCATGTAAAAGATGCAGCTCAGGTGAGTACTGGCTGGTCTCAAGCGGATTCACAAATACAGTCCACCCTGTCGCTGCAGGCTGACACACGCGTGCGTGGATCTGCACAAGCCCCTCCATGTCCTGGAGGGCGGGGAGGGGTTCCCAAAGCGCTGTCTGCCCGGTAAAAACAGAGGCCAGCAGACAGAGATGAGCATCTCCTGGTCTGGGGGGGGGGCTCTCGTCTCTGCCGTGGCTCCCTTCCCAGCAAAGGGGCTCGTTGTGGAGGTGAGCTCCCGGCCCCCGCTTTGGGCTGCGGTGCTTTGCCTCCTGCCCACAGCTGCCACCTCCATGGTGTCCCCACGCACACGTCTCCAGGGTCACGCAGGTTGGGCTGGATTGTGAAGGAAACTCACAGTGCCATCAACTTCCCCAGAGGCGGCTCCAGTCTGGCCAGCCAGCACTTGGTGGCTGTTTTCATCCAGGTGCTGTAGTCGATGAGAGTGACGGGGTGGGGGTCCGGGTGGGATCTGGGCCTTCTCCCCCATCGTCCACCCCCCCCCAACCCCACCTTTTTGACCAGAGAAAGTGCAAACCATCCCAAAAGGAGGCCTCACTCCAGGGCCTCTCGGTAGGTCCCTGTGCTGGAGCGTAGAGGGTGAGTGAGCGAGCGAGCGTGACCACCCCAGTGCCAGCTGGAGCTGCGGCTCTGCTTACTGGGGCTTTCAGAATGAGTTGCAGGATGGAAAGGGTAGGTCAGGTCAGACCCTCTCTGCAGTGGGTTTCTCCGCCGTGGTGGCTTTGGCTGGACTGCTAAGCAGGAAAAGTGGCTTTTAACACTACCAGCCCCTGATGGGGAGAAAAAAAGAAGCGAAGAGCATCATGGCAGGCCCTGGGAGAGAGGCCACTCTTTTCTTCCCTGCCCTGGAAGGGACTCGAGTTGCTTCTGGGGTGTGGGAAGGAGCAGCACCCCTCCGTTCTGGAGATGTTGGTGCTGCGTCGAGCAGAGCAGAAGGAGAAGGCTGCAGGGGGAGGGAGATAGATCCCCCCCGTGGGAATCTGCCGCCCCGCTCTCTGCGCAGGCAGCTCAGCAGAAGAGAACGGATCGGGGTCCAAAATTGCCATTGCTGCAAGAGCTGGGGTTCTGCTGGCAGGGGGGGAGGAACCCAGCCCGGGGAGCTGGCAGCGGGGCACGGTGGCATTTTAAAAGCCAGTCATGTGGAGAAACCCACCAGGAGCTTGGTCTGGCCTTGTAGCTCAGTTTCTCTCGTTCTCTCGTAAGAAAGTCTTATAAATTAGCAGTTGAAGCGTGGAAGGTAGGTAAACAGACTGGGAATGTTCTGGAAGGAGTCACTTTTTATATCAGTATTATTTTATTATTATGATTTCCTTTCTGATGTTTTTTTGTTTGTTTGTTTTAAATTACTGGCTTGATTTACGTTTTGCTTTCCAGTTTGTTACTTTTGGTTCTGTTTGTTTGGCATATTTTGTATTATTTTGCGTGGCTAGCCATGGCCGGGGATCGCCACCCTCTGCACTGGGATTTCTGAGGATAAGGGGTTTGTTTTGCCATTTTGGCAGAGCAATAAAGCAGGAAAGTAAGAGGACAACACCCACAATGTCCTACTGGACAGAGTCCTCAGCATTGCAGTATGAGGATAATCCTTAGGCTTTCTGCAGAACCCTCTGATTTCTGTTTGAAGGAGGCACACACAAAGCACGTGGCGTTTGCTCCAGTGTGAACTGGGAAAAGCAAGACTTGGTTTAGCAGAGTCCTCAAGGCAAACTGGGCCTCAACATCTGTTTGTGACTCAGGGGTGGGAGGGGGAGGTTTGAAAAAAAAATCATTCCTCAGTAAAAGAGCTTTTTGTTGATTGAAAAGAAGTAGCGAAATGAGAAATGGTGACCAGCATTTATCTGCTGCCTTGCTTCTTGCAGGTGATGCTTTGGGGGCTTGTAAGGACACCCCAGTTTCTGGCAGAGTCTGCAGAGAGTTAAAATCTGTTTATTGCAGTTTGACTGTGTTGGGTGAGATTGGATGCGCAGATTTGCCTTCAAAACATATCACCCTCTGCTTACCTGGGCTAATTGATAGTAATCAGTGATCCAAGGAAGTCTGGGCTAAGGTTTCTCAAAGCGCCCAGGCTGCAGGTGGGGTACAGAAGTGGCAGGCTCTGGACTTTGCTGAGGTCTCAGACCCACCTCCATCAGCAAACCCGCGTTCCTGGCAGTTCTCCCTGTATCTCGGGGCACGGCCACGGCATCGCGGTGTGCGCCCCGGCACGTAGCGTCTGCCGGAGCTGGTGTCAGCATCCTGCTTCCCGCAGAGCAGACGGCACTAAAAATTACCTGCTGCAGCTCAGTAACGCCCAAGTGAGCAGTGCTGCGTTGGAAAGCTGTGGTTTACACCTTCCCCATCTCCTGAAAAACAGCCCGTAGACAGTTGTCTGCTGCCACCGTGAGAACAGGCGGCCGCACAGAGCCACGTTCCCAAAGGTGTCTGTCCTCCCGGGGCTCTCAGAAGTACCTTGATGTAGTTTAGTGGGCAGTACAACAGGAGTTAGACCTGCTCCACTTCCAAAAACTCCATGAGTACCTGAATACCTTCTCTAACCCGCTGCCTCGCTTCTTCACAAGGCTTTTCTCCAAACCCCTCCTGTCTAAACACGCTGTGGGCTCCTTGCTGGGCAATATCCTGGGCATAACCCCGCGGTATTTCACCTCCCGCAGTCTGTGGACGGCTAATAACTTCCATCTGGAGGTACAGACTCTTAAAATTTAAGCCTCCTGGCAAAAGATTTGCTTTTCTTACTTACTTTTCACAGATCCCTTCAAAGAAATTCGAGATGCCAGAGCCTGCAGTTTGGAAACAAGTGCTTTACCAGCCAGGGCAGGGTTTGCCAGGATGCTGTAAAACAGGGAGCTAAAGGAAGGGGCTTTTACAGGGTGAAGCTGGGGGTTAGTTTTGTGCCAGCTGTGCTAGGGAGAGGCAGCAGGACCCCTCCTGGCTAGCCCGCTTGCTGTTTTAGTCCTTTGCTTTACAACATTTCAGTTTTGATGCCCCATTTCATTTCCGTTGGCTTTTTTTTTTCTTTTCATTTAAAAAAAAAAAAGACAACAACAAAAAGCTCTCCTCTTTTTTAATTTTATCTTCCTAAACCAAATTTTTGTACGTTTTATTTTAGATTTTTTTGTTATCATTTTCCTTTTTTTTTTTCTTTTTTATCTTTCCCATCTTTTGTTTTTTTCCCCCTTCTTCCCTTTCCCTCCTGAATTTTCCCCCCCTCGTAGAACCGTCTGCCCCCCCTCAAGACGTAAAATGCGTCAGCACCAGATCCACCGCCATTCTGGTAAGTTGGCGGCCGCCTCCGGCCGAAAGCCAAAATGGCGTCCTGGCTGGCTACAGCGTCTACTATCGAGCGCTGGACTCGGAGGACACGGAGCTTAAGGAGGTGAATGATATCCCCCCAACCACCAGTCAGATCCTACTGGAGTCCCTGGAGAAGTGGACAGAGTATCGCATCACTGTCGTGGCTCATACGGAGGTGGGGCCGGGCCCGGAGAGCTCGCCGGTTATCGTCCGGACAGACGAAGATGGTAATTGCGCTTTTTCTGGTTTTTTCCTGAGTCCCCTGGTGAAAACGTGTCCCCGGAGCGGGCTTTTCCCACACGTCGAGTCCTTTCCCGTGGCTCCTGTGGTGCAAGACCCATCCGAGACGCGCAGTGTCCTTTGCTGCCGTGTCCCCGAGCCCCTCAGAAGCGGGGGCCGTAGGGTTGTCCTCCCCTGCTCTAGGGTTGGGGGGTTTCAATATCGAGCTCCCAAGCCTCGACTGCACCACTTTTCCTGAAAAGATGCTCTTGGCTGAGGCAAGGAGGCAGCAAGGAAATTAAATCAGAGAAGAGGAGACAGTTGGTGCCAGATTTAGAGCTCTTCCCACACATTCCTTGTTACTAGCTCCTCTGGAAGTCAAAGTTTTGGTTAGTGGTAGAAAGGAAGAATCTCTGTTAAAGTTTCAAAAAACCTTCAGGCTCCAGTTCAGTGGCCCAGCTCAGAGACTTTTAGCACAAACAGGAACAACGAGACTTGAATTTCCCTGGTGTTTCTACAGTAAAATAAAACCAGGGAAAAAATGAATATGTGTGTGGAGGGAGAGCACCCTCCTGAAATACTAAAGGGAAAGAAAATAACGGGAATAAATTCTAAACTTCTCAGGCTTTCTTCCTCCATCCCAAATAAAAAGAATTTAAAAAAAAAACAACCCACAACAGGTTTGTCCCCAGTGTGGGTCCTGTTTCCCTGAGCATCTGCTCACATCCAAATGGATAGAATACCTTGCTCAGAGAAAGTGTGGCTTTCTTGCAGATGAAGCTGTCATGCACTCTGTTATTATTGTTATTGTTATTTCCAAAAATTCAACCCAAATTCCATCCATCTCTTTTCCTGTCCTGAGATCATGCAGTGGCTGTAACCACCAACCCACCAGCCCTGCCCGAGAGACGAGGGAGCTCCAAGGGCAGGTCCCCCTCCGCGTCCTCTCCACCCTCCCACAGGCAGGACAGAGCTTTTCTGGCTCATTAGAAATCGGCTTTGCCCTTAGAATGTGATCTGGAACTATACGATATTTCTGTCTGAGCAAACTGGGGACAAAGGAGCCTGTGGAAAGATGGCTGGACTGCAAGATGGACCTGTTTCCATGCATATTAGATCCCCTAGAACTGCTTCCCCGTGTCACTGAATAAAGTGACAGATGATGGGACATCTAGTTCGTTCAAGTCTCCCCCTCCTTTTAGGGCTGATGATTCAGTGTCCCATAGGTGAAGTGAGAGGCTCCAAATGGAAGTCCCCAAGTGACTCTTTCCCCTTTCTTCCCCTCCTCGCAGTGCCCAGTGCGCCGCCTCGCAAAGTGGAGGTGGAGGTCCTGAACTCAACTGCAATCCAAGTGTTCTGGCGTTCTCCAGTCCAGAACCGCCAGCATGGCCAGATTCGCGGCTACCAGGTCCACTACGTGCGCATGGAGAACGGAGAGGCCAGGGGGCTGCCCCAGATCAAGGACATCATGCTGTCTGACGCCCAGGTGAGGACTCCCCTCCTGCTCCAGCCTCCTCTTCTCTCGCGGAAGGTTTGAAGGGGTGGGTGCTCCAGCCGCCGTGTCTCATCCCAAACAACATCAGGCTGGAGAAAGTAGCTGAGGGTCTCTATGACAAGGTGTACGTTGTCTTTCTGCAGTTCATTTGCATTCCCAGCCAGTAGCTATTGTGGAAGAGTATGAACTGCTGTCCCAGCACTCTAACTAAATACCATCCCTCCACCCTGTGTCTGGGAAGTCTGTTAAGACAGGCAAAGGCCACAGTGGAACCTACTAATTTCTCCCACTCTACTTCTTCCTTCATGCTGGCCTGGTAACTTCTGACCTTGTGTGGCTGCTTGCTCAGGGATTTCTTCCTCACGCTGTGTCTCTGTCTTTCCCTTCTTTCCCCTCTTGTATTCTCATGTGCAAAACCTCTCTTGTTCTCTGCCCAGTGGGAAACAGATGACACTGCTGAATACGTAAGTAAAAAAGTAAAAATCCTCCCATCCTGGTTCTGTCCCTCCCATCCTGGTTCTGTCCCTTCCCTTCTCCCACTTCCTGTTGTGGTGTGATACTTTCTTTTTCCTTTATTTTTTTTGCAGTGCCGGTGTGCCTGTTTTAAAGCCTGCTCTTGGTGTTCCCATGCATTATTCCCACCCCGGTCACTTTGCTCTGCCACCCTGTGTGATTGTGTAGTTTGTCAGCACGCGGCGATGCTGCAGGGTTTTCCCCTCGGCTCCAAAGGAAGGATGGGTCTGAGTCCTCTGCTCCTCCTTGGGGGTGTAGATGGGACATCGAATTTGGGACTACCTTGAACACACGCTTAAAGCTGGGCTGGTCTGCAGGCACCTCTGGCTTGTGTCTGAAAACCATAATTAGGCTGAAAAGCACTGGGAATTCAAAGCCCCATAAGTCCTAAGCTTTCAGGGCACGAACAAGCGCTTTGTGCCCTTCAGGGGCCAAGATTCTTAGATATTCATTGATATAAAGCACTGAATCGCTATTGGCACTTCTACCTTTTAATTAGACCTTAAAACCATCTTGGCTGTTTGACATTTGCTACTTCTACTAAAATGTGAAATGTTTTCCGTGATCTTACAGCTACAAAGCAGTAGGAGAAAGCATTTCCTTCTTGGAACAGCAGGGTCCCGAGATAATGCACTATTAAATTGAATGTATTCGTGCCTCCTAGAGATGCCCAAGTGCCCTACAAAAGTGGAGGGCTTCTCTTTTACAGATGGAGAAACTGAGTCACACGAAATGCAAAGTCTATTGCTTAAAATCTTGGTAAAACTCAGTGGCAAATATGAACGCAGAACAGGTTTCTTGACTTGGAGAAGACAGACCTTGCTCTGTAGCTAATGGCTTCCAAACTTGTGGATCAAAATCCCGCTGTTTTGAAGTTCTGCTGTTTCACTCCCTGCTGTATTGGAGGTAATACAGATATTTTCAGGACCAGCAAATTCTTCCCAGGTGCTGCCCTGAGATTTGATGTTGAAAGCCCAGAAGGGGCAGTGGGGGGTGAGGGGAGAGGGAGGCCAGAAAACGTCCACAACCTTCACATCTCCCTCCTTTTCAGGGCCTTGGACAAAACCCTGCCGCATACGCTCTCGTCCTGTTTGATTTAGCACGGGTATTCCTTTTACAACACGGCCCTTTGAAGGGCTGGGTACTTCATGGGGAATGGCTGTTCTTGAGGCCAGTCTTCTGGCAAAAGCTCTCGGGAGCCAGGTGTGGTGAGGCTGATAGAGGACGGAGGAAGGAGGGTGCTGGGGATTTAGCAGAGAGCTTTAGCATGCAAGCAGAAAATGTCGTCTTGCACTTGGCGTTAAAGCAATCCCTTTAATATTATGAAGGCATTAAAAAATATCTCTTGAGGAGAGAAGGGAGGGGGGGTGTAATGGAGAAAAAAAAATGTAATCTCCCTGAAAGCGCTGAGGCCTCTTCTGAGACGGCACAGCGGAGAGGAACGCTTTGAAGAGCACAACAGCGTTTTGATGGCTGAAGCAGTTTGTGTGGAGATAGGGAACGAGTGAGAGGTAGATCTGGAAGAGAACACGTTGAACCAGGGCCCTGCAGAGAGGTTCTCTGTTCACAGAGGTGCTGTTGGCAGCCGGGGTGTGCGGTGCCTCTCGCCAAGGGAACGGGGCTCTCAGCCTCCTGCCAGTTCCCACACCTGCCCAGTTGCCCCAGAGTGCCTTGTGGTTTCAGATTCAGTGAATATTCTTGCATGCTAGGAGAGGGCTGAGACTCCTGCGAGGAGGAGAGATCCACCCATGTGTACGTACCTGAATATTTACAGGCTTTTCCTTTGGAATCTCGCAAACAGGAAATGATCATTGCTGGGCTCCAGCCTGAGACTGCGTATTCCATTACCGTAGCCGCCTACACCATGAAGGGAGATGGTGCTCGCAGCAAACCAAAAGTGGTCACCACGAAGGGTGCAGGTAAGAGTCTTTTCCTGAACTATTGGGATTCACCAGTTTCCTAATGCCAAGAAGCTCTTTATCCAGACTTAGCTTCTTTCATCCCACTCCGTGAAGGACAGACATACAACAGATGCCAGGCTGCTCCAAAGACAGAATTATTTCTAGTAAGGCAGAAATCCCTTCATTCTTCACAGGTAGCCCTCACTAAATGACATAATTTTTTGTTCAGTGCTGCAGAACGCCCAGACACATACAGAAATGCAAAGGAGGGTGAATTCATTGCTTGTGATCTCTTGTGCTATAAATTCTAGTGCACCACAAGTAAAGAGAACCTCTGCCTGGTCTGACACTGTAGCTTTGACGGTTGGTGCACACAGGTACCCCAGAGAACGGGAGAGCCAGAGGTCTGCTGTCATGGTGTTGACTTGCAAAGATCTGAAAAGCAGCAGGGAGACAGTAGTGGCTTATACTGCCCACTCTTCTCTTCTTCTAGTATCACGTCTGAACGTATGTCCCCTCTTCGCTCAGGACTAGCAGAGGGAAAAGTACTGACAGTATTGACCTTTCCTCTCTGGCATTTCTGGGACCTGGGCTCTGCCTGCACGTACCATCCCCATCCCTTCCTCCCTTTTACCTATTCTTGGTGGCACAGCATCTGTCAGGCTCAGTGCAGAGGACACAGCGCCAAGCTAGGATGGCAGAGCCTAAACAGAGGAATGACAAAGGCCAACAGGGTGTCCCTTGCTCTTCCAAACAGTTGTGCTGCAGGCAGAAGGGAGAGGTACACACTCCACCTGTCAGCAGCTGTGTTCCTGTGGTTTCTGCAGGTAAACCCCTGCTCTGCAGTATGGGAAGAGTTCCGTGCAGTGGAGGGAGACCTGGATTGTCCCTCGCCCAGCCCATCTCTTGTTGGACTCTGGTTACCTCCTTTCACCCCATCTTTCTCATGCTCTTTCTTTTGCTGTCAAATGATGGCTTTCTCCCCTTTTCATTTCTTTTCTTTGTCTACTGCCTTTGCACCCCTGGCTATCTGTTCATTTTCTTCTTAGTTTTGGGGCAGCCATCTTCACCCTGCCTGTAGCAACTGCATAAACTGACATCCATCCTCCCTTGTTTCTGGGAGAACGTTGCTCTCTGCCTCTGCAGGGATCGAAGGCCTTTGGTCAGAGCAGCATAATTAATCTGGAAACCTCTGCCCAGGCTCTGGAGGCAGCGCGGACACTCAGCCAAGCGCACAGGACAGAGGGCTCAGGAGCCCTGGCCTGGAAAACACAGGGCTGGATCCATGGCTGCCCTCCATGCCCTTGCCTTTTCCCTGTCCTGACTCACATCTTCGTCTCATTCTATGTTCTTGTGGTCAGACAAGTGAATGGGATTTCAGCCTTTCTCTTTGCTCTTGTCTCTCCTGCCTACTGAAGGGTACACAGGAGAGCAGGGTCGATGTCCAGGACGCCAGCTCTTGCAGATGTTTCAGCAGGGTATGGTTGGGTGTCAGCATCCAGGCTCTGCTCCTCACACCTCGTAGTGTCAGTGCACTGTCAGGAGCCTTTTCCTTCGCTCACCCTGTTCCCCTTCCCCCTCTGGCTTTGCCTGTGGTTCATCTCAATAGCTCCCTGGTTCTCTCCTCTCGTTCCCTTTTTTTCGGAGGCTCTACTGTTTTCATTTTTCTGTCCCGGAGCCTTTCTCTCTGCCTCCATCCCTTGTCACTTTCTCTTGTCACCCTCCCTCATCTCTCCCCATTAGGATTTGCAGTGCAGGTGATCAGTCACAGAGGGATGTTTTCTCCAGCACAGCAGCTATTACCCAAAACTCAATTTCCCCCAACTTGAAATAGCTATTTAAAAAAAAAATCTTTCAAATGGCTCTGTAACATTCTTATCTTCTTTGCAATGTTGAGTCAATATACCTTCTGAGAGGAGAGATTTCTTTCTTTATCATTCAGGGCTAGGGGCTGAATTTAAATACAGTAATACATCCAATTTTCTCCTTTACTGTCCAAACCAATTGCAAAATAAAACACTTCCCCCCCCCCGTGCTTTCTTCTCACCTTTCTTCCAAACAATATTTGTTGTGCAAATGTAATATTTTCAAGCTCAGCTGATTATAGTAACATTTGTGATAAAAGCAGAAACATAAAGGTAATGGCATTGTTTTTCTCTTTAATGTGTTTCTTAGGCATTTCCGGGGGCGGCTCTCCCAGCGCCGTTCCCTGGCTGTTCTTTGACAGTTGGAAATGAATAAAGCAGTTGTTTCAGAGACAGCCCCTCGTCCCCGTGTTCCGATGTCGGTCGGTGGAGCTGACAGAGCGGTTTGCCCAGTTTGGCTCTGCCAGGGGTCCCTGCCACAGGAACATCCTTCCCTGCCTGTCCCCTCGCTTCGTTAGCCACAGTACAGCTCCCGACGTGCCGACCCTCCTGCTGCGAGAGACAGCCAGGATCTCTCCTAACTCCATTCTCTCTCCTCCTCCTGTTCAACCAGAAGAAATACCAAGGAGGAGAGAAAGAAATTAGATCTCTAATAGTGGAGTTGAGTGTAAATGACGCGTGAGCTGCTGGAATTAATGCTCTGCTTTCTCCAGCTTCGGGATCCTCTGGGCCTACACATGTCATTTAGCTGTGGCTGTGGGCTTGCTTAGCAGTTGGGCATTGCCAGGGCTCATTAGACAGAGCTCCTGCAATATCCCCCCAAATGTGGGGGAACTAACTGACAGGTTAAGCAGGGAGCTAACTGAAAACACCGACGCTCAGCTGTCTTCTCCTTTCCTCCAGAGGAGAGAAGCTGCACAGAGGAAGCAGCAACTCTTCCTACCCCCTGCCTTGCACAGATTTTGGGCTCCATTTCCATTCTCTGTATTCTTCCTTCTTTCTGTACCCAACTGGGTGATCAGATGCCTGCCAGACTCGCTGCGCTGGCCTCATGCCTGCTGCTCAGGACCTGGGGCTGCCCAGGCTTCCTTTCCCATCCTTCATTACTTCACCCTCAGCTGCTCTGGACTTCCCAGCCTGAGCCAATCTGTTCCAGTCTCTTTCTGCATGAGTTGTGCTATGCAATGGAGGGCAGGAGTTTGGAGGAGTCCTGCATCCCTTCTTCCCTGCCCTGGGAGGCAATCTGCTGGGGTGATGAGGACAGGAGGCTGGGAGTCAGGACTCCTGAGTTCTTTCTTCCTGGCTAGGGGAGAGCATGTGGTCCAGTGGTAAGGGAGGAGCTGTGCACACCATTCTGTCCAAGAAAATAAATCCAGAAATGTGTCAGGACCTCACAGCTGACATCTTGGCAAAGCACCTCATTTCCTAAACTTGACGAGACCATCACCTGTACAGCGGGTGGGCAGCGGCTGGGTTTACAAGGGGACAATACACTAACAGTCGAGCTAAACCTTGTCACTGATTTGAAGAACCTGTTGCTGCAGTTTAAGAGTCTCTGCACCTCCTCACCAGCCACCCTGTCCCACTTTGACTGAAAGCATCTCTCTTCTCTCCCAGTCCCAGGGAAGCCCATCCTGTCTGTCCACCAGACAGAGGAGAACACTCTCCTGGTGAAATGGGAGCCTCCTTTGGATGCGGAAGGTCAGGTGATGGGCTACCGGCTCCAGTTTGGCCGCAAGGATGTCGACCCCCTGGCTACCTTGGAGTTCACGGCCCTGGAGGATAAGTACACCGCTCCTAGCATCCACAAGGGCGCCACGTATGTTTTCAAGCTGGCCGTGAAAAGCCGGGCTGGCTTTGGGGAGGAAGCTGTGCAGGAACTCACCACCCCTGAAGACATCCCCAAGGGTTACCCCCAAATCCTCGAGGCGAGCAACATCACTTCCATGTCGGTCCAGTTTGGCTGGCTCCCCCCCGTGCTGGCCGAGAGGAATGGAGCCATCGTCAAATACACCGTGGCCTACCGGGAAGCCGGTTCTCCCGGCAACCCGCTGGAAAAAGACCTGCCCCCCTCCCCAGAGAACTCGTACACCCTCAACGGCCTCAAACCCAACACCGCCTATGACGTTAAAATCCGTGCTCACACCAGTAAAGGCCCCGGGCCCTACAGCCCGACCGTCCAGTATCGGACGTTCCAGCTGGATCAAGGTAGGATTTACCGGTTTCTCCTCCCTCTCTCTCCTTGTAACCGGGGCTGGTGCCGGGAGGCAGAGAGCTGGAGAGGTCAAGCCAGGCTCAGCCAGGCTCGTGAGTAAATGCAGAGCACTCTGGTGTCACACTCAGTCCCTCAGCTCCTCTCTGCCTTGTGTCAGGTAAGTCCCTTTTACCGCTTTCTTCTAAGTTAAGTCCGGACACCCTTCTTTCACTGGCACCTGAAGCGGGGGGCCAGTCGCTATACAGGTGGGAAGAGCATTTTCTTCAGCTTTTGCAAACAGCCAAAAGAAAAGACAAAAAAAAGTTAAAAAAAAAAAAAAAAAACAAAACAAAAAACCAACCAAACCTCAAAATGTGACCTGGGATGGGGTTCCTCACCTGAGCATGCTCAGAAAGCCAGCACCTCGTTCCTGCAGCAGCCACCCAGACCCAGAAGTGTGTGGGCAAAGCCACGCACCCTCCCTCACCCCTCCCTGGGGCTGGGCATGGGGACAGGGAGCACTAGGAGATGGACCTTGGCAAAACTCAAGCAAAGTGTGGAGGAGGGAGAAGCCCTTCCGTTCTTGCAGCGGCAGCCAGACCCAGACTGGCAGGCCCTTTTCCCAGTGCCTGACATTCTCTTCCTTCTCTTTCTCGCTCTTCCTTCCCTCTGCTGCCTTTTCTTCTCCTTTCTCCCCTTCCTCCTCACTTTTCTCTCAGCAGTTTTACCCAAAAACTTCAAGGTGAAGATGGTGACAAAGACATCCGTCCTTTTGAGCTGGGAGTTTCCTGAGAATTACAATTCTCCCACCCCATACAAGGCAAGTGGAATGGAGGAATCAGAACTGTGTTTCTTCCCAGTTTCCTGGGAGTCTTGTCTTGGTTTGGATACGAGGTTGTAAGAGGCAGGAATCCAGAATTGTAATCCAGAATTGTTGTCATATTATATCAGATATGGGCAGAGAATGGTTAATCACTAGATCAAAGAGGCCGGCTGAAAATCAGGACTGTTGGGTTGCATTCCCACCTTTGTTACCAAATCATTGCTTCCCTTAGCAAATTACCACAATTTTCCCATATCCAGGTAGAAATTTCTCTTTCCAGAGAAGTCTCAAGGCTTTGTCTTGCATCTGCCTTGTGCTTGGGGACCCTCTTGTGCAGTGGAAATGCCTTCAATTCCACCATTTGCTCCTGCTCTGGCAGAGCTGGTTCGTTCAAAGCAAAGGGGAGGAAGGAGGTTGGTTGCTTGAGCAGCATCAGCCTTGCTCGTGGTACAACTTTGCTGCCTCTTTGCCTGCCACAGATCCAGTACAATGGGCTGAACGTCGACGTGGACGGCCGCACCACCAAGAAACTCATCACCAACCTGAAGCCCCGCACGTTCTACAACTTTGTCCTGATGAACCGGGGCAATAGCATGGGGGGCTTGCAGCAGAACGTGGCAGCCTGGACTGCTGCTGACATGTTGTCAAAGAAGCCAGAGGTGACCCACAAGCCTGATGCTGATGGCAACGTGGTGGTTGTTCTCCCGGACGTGAAGAGCTCCGTGCCCGTCCAGTAGGTTTCTGTTAAACTGCAGATGTGGGGGGGCTCAGTTTTATGTTTTGGGGGTCAGCCCTGATGGCTGGAGTCCACAGGGGAGCTGTTCCCTGCATTTTCAGCCTTGCCTGACTGTTGTATTTTGGAGCCACTTCCCAGAGCTAACGGGCTGCCAAAGAAATGCGAAGGGGGTAAATAAGGAGACGTGTCATATGGGGCCACCACTGAATCCAGGCTCGTTCCAGGGGCAGCAATAACAACTGTGCTAAATTAAAAATAAGGGGGTTGCTGGATTGGGCCAGGGGGCTGTTTGGGCAGATCTAGCCTTCCACATCAGTGTGTGCACTCCCTTCTTCTGTGGCTCATAGAAGGAGATTAATTCCTTCTATTTCTTCTGATTATTCCCAACTCTTAGGGCTTACTACATTGTGGTGGTGCCTCTAAGGAAGTCCCGAGGAGGACAGTTCCTCAACCCCTTGGGCAGCCCTGAGGAGATGGACCTGGAGGAGGTGAGTGTGGGTGAAACCGAAGCCAGCTGTAGGGAAACAGCTATAATGAGTGGGATGGTGGCCTGAGACCTGGGGAGGGTGGCTTTAGGGTGTCTCTGCTCCATGTTCTGAGTTAGCTAAGATGAAGCCAGTCTGAGTGGGATGGTTTAGGTCTCCTTCCTTCCTGCTCCCTTGATGACGCTAAAGGTATCAGGGCTCAGAGTGTTCCCTTTGCTTCCTCCAGCTTGTCCAGGACATTGCCAGGCTCCGACGCCGAAGTCTGCGTCACTCCCGACAACTGGACTTCCCCAAGCCCTACATTGCTGCCCGATTCCGTTCCCTCCCCTCCCACTTCATCTTGGGGGACATGAAGCACTACGACAACTTCGAGAACAGAGCCCTGGAGCCAGGGCAGAAATATGTCATCTTCATCCTGGCCGTGCTCCAGGAACCCGAGGCCGTAAGTGCTTTCTCTTGCCCTTTTCAGATGCTCGTGCCCCTCTGTCCTATCGACCAGAGACAGCAGCTGCTCCCTCATGAGCTGCCAGAAGCCCTGGTGCCCCCCTGGCACTCTCTGTAACTCTCTCCCACCACATGCCAGAGCTTGAGGGTATTTTTTCTTTGTAAAGACCTTCCAGTCCAGCTGTGGAGCTTCTGCATGTGGCTTTTGGAGCTGTTTGCGCTTGTGTCTGCATGCAGCAACGTGCTCTTCCAAGCAGACAGACCAATGACACAAGCATCTTGTGCACTGCTGCTGCGTTTTCCCAGTCTCCATAGGCAGGACTTGCTGTGCTTCTGGCTCCAGATTTGAGTCCAGAATGGGGAATATTGAACTATCCACGCAGGACTGCACTCGAGTTCAGAGATCGCTGGGTCAAGCCCCTTTACAAAGAGTAATTTCTTGTAAAAGCTGTCCTTGTATTCCTTAGAGCAGTGACCCTGGACATCCTGCTTTGATTCCCATTCCCTGGATGTTACTAAGTTCCTCACCAAACAGAGAGGGGAGCGTTTTTTATGGAAAACTACGTGTGTTCTCTGCTTTTTTTACCACTCGAGGCACCTCTGCTGATTTCAGTGGTGCTGTGTTTGGCTTTATGAAAACAACTGTTTTCATATTTACCTGCCTCCCTCCTGCACAATAGAAAGCACTCTAATACTTTGTTCTATTTAAATCCCCCTATGGGGTTGTAGCAGGGAGCTATTTGAAATTAAGGGTTTTCAGAGGTTTTTTTTCCAAATAAATATTTAGTTGTGTATTTGATATTAAAGGATTAGGCTGACACGCTTCTGAATGGGTTTCTCAATCGGATTACTGCAGCTTGTGGTAATTTCTGCTTTAGAACAAGGTACCACACACTCACAACGGTCTGGATTCGCAGCAGCATTTCATTTCTTGCTGAGAGCAGAGAGTTCAAGGACCCAGAGCCCAGATCTCCCATTCCTTTCCTGTCCCAGACCTCTCCCCCAAACCAGGGCATGCCAGTTCACCTCTGTACACTTATTTTCTGTAGTTCCTGTGTAAGATGGGAACACAGCCTTCCTGGAGTGGGGAGATTGTAGTGCTCATGAGAACAAGCAGGCAGTGCCCATTAATTAGGACTCTGATGAGTTTTAATGTGCCTCTGATGCTCCTCAAGAGCACAGCTCACAGCAGAGAGAGCAGAGGAGACATACTGCATTTTATTAATTTATATTTAATTCTAAGGGTGGGGTATTTTCAGTCACCAGACCAGAGTGTTTCTAAGCGTTAATTCTTGTTTTAATCCCTTCCCTCTTTCTCTGTAATCCCATCTGACTGTCAAAATCCAGATGGTTACATGAGAGCTTGGAGAAAGTGTTTGTGGCAGCGGAGAGGGCTTAGGGATGTGGTGGAGCAGAGGCATAGTCAACTGGTTTTCTAAAAACGCCTTCTTGGCAGTAAGATGAGGTGAGCCCCACGCCCGAGGCAGTCTACAGCTTCATGGGAAGGCCATCTTTCAATGGTCTGTCTTGCCTGGAGCGTTGGAGGAGGAAGATACCTGTTTGTTCTGTAGATTGAAGAGTGCATTTTCTCTGTTGTTATTTGGCTGGTGCTGCAGAGAGCTCACGTCATCTTTAGCAATTTCTCTTTTGGATTACTGTGTGCTTGCCTGTTGTTTTCAGTCCCCATTCCATCTCTGAACTCTGTTCCGCGATCTTTCATGTCTTTTACAGACTTTTGCTGCTAGTCCTTTCTCCGACCCCATCCAGCTGGACAACCCCGATCCACAGCCCATCATCGACGGAGAGGAAGGGCTGATCTGGGTCATCGGGCCCGTCCTGGCCGTGGTGTTCATCATCTGCATTGTCATTGCCATTCTGCTCTACAAAAAGTAAGAAATGCTTCTTGCCCATATCTGTGACCATTCTGAATGTCCCCAGCTCTAACCCCTGAAGGGAGTTTCCTCCTTGGTCCTGTAGTTGTCAGCTGAGGGTAGATCCTTCCAGAGCACCGGAGGGAGGAGCCCTGAGGCACAAGTGCTGAATGGAAGGGTCTGACTGGTACAGGAGAGAGTAGCAGTGAGTTGCAGGGACTCACTGCTTCAGAGCCTACCCCATGGCACGCTCAGTAGAGCTGTGCATGTCTGTAGACACTCTGTTGTGGCATATGTGCAGTGAGTTTGTCAGGTCTCTTGCCTGTCACCTCCAGAAGAGCTGGTCATGGCCACAGCCTTGGGCTCACCTTCCTGTGCCCTGTGTGTGTGTCTGTGTGTGTCCATGTGTGTGTGTGCACAGTGGGGGTGAAGCTGAAAAAGCACCTTTGTGCTGTGGATCAGCAGAGACTTCCATTGTTCCCAAACTGGTTTTCAGTAGGGGTGTAACAAGTCTGCAGGAGAGAGGAAGGAGGAACCCCTGGAAAAGCCTCCCTTTTCCTTGGCTTTCCGAGCAGCTCATGGTGTGTGTGTGGGAATGGGGCCCCTTGAGCACACAGAGGCCAACTGTGCAGGGAGAGGACAGGAGAGGAAGCAGATGCTGAGCAAAACAGATGAAGAAAGGGCAGGATGGCAGCTGTGGTCAACACAGGACTGTCCTTACTGGGACATTTCCTACCCAGGATGAAGGGAGCTCCCCTAACCCTGCTCCGTCTTTCACCCACACAGGTGTGTTTGCTCGTGCACACATGGGTGTATCTTTTGTATCCCAGCCCGTGTGAAGCTGCTGCACGCACAGGTGCTCTGGGGTCAGGGACTCAGGTGGTCCTTGTTGGTGGTCGTTAGCTCTCATCTGACTGGGTAATCTTTGCTGGTCCCAGCTTCCACCTGTGTCACCAGGGTTAGAGCTGAGCAACTGCTTTCCCTTTCCTCTGCAAGTCTTTTCTAACCTGAACATTTGTCTTGTCTTCTCTCCACTTACTGCTTTCCTGGACAGCAAGCCAGACAGGTAAGAGCACCAGATTTGCCATTTGCTTAGGTTCTTTCTTGCTGGGCTGGCTGTGTGTTAGGTGGTGCTTACTCTCTGTGGTGATGGGGCTTTGGTGTTCCTACCATTAGATCTGTGTCAGACTGGCATGGGACAGTGTTTGAGTCGGGGCAGATAAAGCAAAGAAAGCCCAGCTTTCTCCAGCTTGGCCATTCCTAAATATAATGGCCCTTTCTCAAGCTGAGCAGCAGTGACAGTAAATGGCTCATAAAATGTTGGGTTAATGGAGCAGAGAAACACCCGTTTGTGTTGCAGTCAGAGGTGAACGTGGGTTTTCTCCGTGTGTGACTGCTCCATACAGGCTGTCCCCGAGTCACTGCCATACTGGGAGCAGTATCTCACCAGCTGCGCTGGCCTCACCATGCTGCTAAAGTTATTCTTGCCCCATCAGCCAGGAACTTCTACCAGAGTTCTTTTTTGACTGCCAAATGAGACTTATTTTAGACCATTTCCAAGGTTGGGGGAGCTTTCACTGGAAGTAACTGATGGGTTTAGCCAACGATCTATTAACAGCACTTTCAGAACTGCAGCAAAAATAAACTACTCCCAAACTGCAAAGTGGTATGATTCCAAAATGCTGCCCCATGCAGTGCTGGCAGGGCTCATGCCACTTCTTCTAGCTATTAATGACATTAAGAGACAGCTAAAAATGTACTGAATAACCTTTTCTCTACCTAAGTAATTGCCATTATTGCTGCAGGCATATTATTGGAGGCTTCTGTGCAACCCAGGCAGGGCAGGCGAGGAGCTCCTACAGCCATCTCGCTAGAAGGGCTAGGACAATATTTGCAGTCCTCGGGGTGTGGGTACACCTCTGCCTGCTGGAGAAGTTCTGCTCCCAGTCACTGTTCCCTTGCCAGAGGTTATCACATCTTCAGATCAGCACTGGGCTTTGCTTCCAAATTCTTTTCAAGGAGAATGAGCCAGGTCAGCAAAGACTTTGCAACTGCCTCAGCTAACCTACCCCGTTCTGAGCAAAATATATTAGGAAGCACTGACATGTGCAGCTCAGCTGGCAGGTTGGAGCGGGCTTTGGCTTCTGGCAAGGAGGTGAGACAGATCTCAGCAGGCACAGCTGTGATGGGAGAGGATGTGTCTACAATGCTTTCTGAACCCAGATTTTTAGGGTTCTACGGATCAAAAAAGGTGGAAAACAACTGCTCTGACTTCTCTGTCGGCAGCCAGGCACCGAGAGCTCCTCAACAAGCCAACAGAGCAATATCAGTACTTTATGTCCAAGGTCACGGCCAGGAGATTCTGTACTTTTCCAAATGATTATCTTGGCTCTGGTTCTTTCAGGCTGAAAATGGCTTGGCCAGAATTGGAAGGTTTCTGCTCTTGGAGCTCTGCAGAGTTCAGTGGAGGCTTGTGTTGTGTGCAGGGAGGCTGAGGTGGGAGCTTGCAGCACCTCAGCGGCTCTTTGCTGCCCATCTGTGCTTCTGCTGCAAGAGGGGGGAACTTCCAGACTTGTCTCAAAGCTGCTGAGGGGCTTGTAAACCCATCAAACACAGCACTGACAAAGCCTCCAAACCCCATCCCTTTTCTGATGCATTTTGTGTAACTTACATCCTTGGCTGCATCTTGCCCTGATTTCGGTGGGAGCTCTACTCAGATCTGAACATGGTCTGAGGAGCTGGAAAGGCTAAAAGGCCCGTAAGCTAAGATGCTTTGTCTTTTTGTGTCTTTTTTTTTTTCTTTTTTTTTTGTTTTCTTTTTTTAAAGCAAACGGAAAGATTCAGAGCCACGGACAAAATGCCTCCTGAACAACGCTGAAATCACCCCTCACCACCCTAAGGACCCCGTGGAAATGAGGCGCATCAACTTCCAAACTCCAGGTAACCGGCTGCAAACCAGCCTTTCTCCCCGGGAAGGCAGGAGCAGAGCAACTGCCCTTTCCTCAGCCCCTTCCTGCCTGCGTGAAGGTTACTCTGGTCCTTGAGACCTTGAGGATGCGGCCAAGGAACCTCCAGCCTTGTCCACACTAAGTGTCACTGCTGAAATAAACCTTTGCTGGGACCCTCGGGGGCCAGCACCAGCAAGGCAGGAAGAGGGGCTTTCCTGGGTAAACTGGTACATTCTGGGCTAAGTTTGCAGCTGCAAAGTGCCACGGCCGTGCCAAGCTTGCCAGTCCCCCAGTGCCACCGTGCCTCGCACTGGGAGGTCCCCAGGGGCGGCGGGGATGACGCGTGGTGGCTGCCCAGCACGCCCTGCTCCAGCCACATCTGTAACCGGTGCTTTCTGCCTCCATCCCAAACCACTCCAGCTGGGAGCAGGGCCTGTCCCGTGGCGAGAGACAAAGGCAGCCGGTTCCTCCGCGCGGACGAGGCGGCGTCTCCTCGCCCGGTGCAGACACCACGGCTGGGAGCAGCCGCCGAGCTGGCGTGTGACGGCCCCTCGCTGCCGGGCAGAGAGGCTCCAGGCACCCTCCTTTCCGTACACGTGTGTCCCCATGTACATGCATGTCTCAGCTGCCTGCATGGCACCTCCGCCAGCCACCGCCGACACGGCCCGGCCTGGGCATGTCCTCACCCAGACAGACACTTGGTGATGCTGATCAGCACCCGCGCACGGGTACACGCCTCTGAGGTCCTGGTGCTTTGGAAGGGAATTTATTGTGCTTTTTTGAGGGGGCTGGCTGTTGTTTTCAGTTTGTTTGTATTTTTTTGCTGTTTTGTGCTTGTTAGTAATGTTTCTGCAGCTCCTGTGTCCCCTTCCCATCCCAGTCCTGTCCTTAGCATTGTCTGAGTTCTCTTAGGGTGAGGTTGGCAAGGCAGTAGGAAACCAGAGAGCGGGGGTGTCTGGGGGGAAGCACAAAGGCAGGATCAAGCTGAGGGTTTCACATCAAAAAGGGTTAGAAACAACTTGTTGGTATCACCCCAAGCTTAGGAACGATCGAGTCTCAGCTGAAGGATGGAAGCGGGTTCAATCCAGCATGTGGGGACTGAACGCTGGGCAGGTCAGCAGCAGTCAGGTCTCCAAATCAGCTCTTACTTGGTGGTGCTCTTGTAGGAGTGTCTGAAGGTGTTTGAGATCTTTTGAATGTCCCCACTGCAGCTCAGCACCAGTTTGCGTTTGTCTGGGCCCAGTGTTACGTACTGGGTACAAAGAGGAGCTCCCTTTGGGCATACCCAGGTTGGTTTCTGGGTGCTCCAGGTGATGGTGTGAGACCCAAGAGCAAGAGCTGCCCTCCCACCTTGTGAAACCTGTGCTGAGATAAAAATAAAGACAGAAGGTGGTGGCCATCAGTGTAGCCTGGGCACTAAGGAGCAGCTGGGGGTGCTGTTCCACGTCCTTCCCTCGCTGGGTGTTTGTCCCTGTCCCCCCAGGAGAGCAGAGCCAGCTGAGGGCACTTCCAATCTTCGATTGACGTGGGTGATAGATGAGTGAGTCTGTCTCCATTGACCCTGCTCTTTGGGTTGTGCTGTACCTCTGAAATCCTGCTCTAAGAGGCTTGTAAAAGGTAGCCAAGACATGCAAACCTGCCATTAAGGCTCTGCTCAGCAAAGGTCTGCACATCTCAAAAGACTGCCCAGATTTGTCCGGTCTAGAAGGATGTAGAAAACACCTACATGTAGAAAGATGCTGCCACCTTTTCTTTATAAGTTTATTTTGTGGAGAGTTTAGCTAGTTTATTCTGCCATGTAGTTTGCAAAGCGGGAAAAGGTTTTAAAGGATTTGGGAGAGTCGGTCTTCTGCCTCCCACAGAATTTTGCAGAGAGTTGGGTAAAACTGGAACTGGGTGGAAAATCAGAGCTTGAAGTGTGTTGGTGAGGATGGAGAGATTGCGGTGCAGTTTGCAGGGGAAGACTCCATAGGTGCTGTCTGAATTAAAGCCATATGAATTAAACGTGTTGTGGTTTAGAAGAGGGTCTCCAGGCTCTTCTCCAGCCAGGTGACCAAGGCTCCAGCCAGCAGAGAGTTTTGTTCCTGTCCCCAGGAGCAAAATAGAAGGGGAATGTGGGAATGGGAGCGTGTGTGAGCATCTCTGCAGCTCAGAGAGGGGAAGGTGTAGCACATTTTAGACATCTTGTCCTAGCCTAATCAGCACAAAAAAATAACTTTCTTTTCCTCTTCAGATTTATGTTGGTTTTTGGTTTTTTTTATTAGCATGAAATTTTTTAAAAAAGTGTATATTTTATTTATTTATTTTTTACTGTTTTCTGCAGATTCTGGTCTGAGCAGCCCTCTCAGTGACCCTGAGTTTGACTTTGAAAGTTAGTTCCTGTGTGTTTTTGTTCCTGTTGGTTTCATTTTACACTCTTCCCCCCCATTATTCTTTTTTTTCTCTTCTGTCGCTTTCCTTTCCAATTCTGTTTTGTTCCTGTTATTTTAATATTTTATTTTTTTTTTGCCGAATTCTCTGTGGTCCTGCGGTGTTTGCCCATCTCATCCCTTTTCTGTGCCATCTGTTTGTCTGAACTGCGCTTCCAGTTTTACAGTATCAAACAACAGGCCTTTTTGCCAGACAAGGGTAGTAGCAGCAGAATAGAGCCCCCCCCGGTAGCAGCGTGGGACACTGTCTGTCCTTCTGTGTCTCTTTTGCTGTCTCGGGAGAAAGACCTGGCTTTCAAGGCTTCTTTTTCTCCCCATTGTCGAAGATGTTTTTTCACTTCTGAAGCTTGGCTAAATGTCCCTCGTACTCATTTGCGGGCAGAGAGTGATCTTTTGTGCAGCGGTGTGTGAGCTTTGTGTGTGTCTGTGTGTGTGTGTGCCCGTGGTTTTGTCTTCGTTGCTTCGTAACGTGGGGAAAGAGAAAACCGGAGCTGCCGCTGACGATCCCCTCGCTCTTTGGACCTTTTCATGTCAGCAGAGGAGAAGGGCTCTCTCCCATCCATGGCAGGTGCCTGTTCCTTGGCATTGACGTGTTCCAGGAGCACAAAGACCGGCGGCCTCTCCACGGTCCCCCACACCCCCCGGGTTTCACACCGGGTGCCATCCAGCCGCCGCGATTTTCCAAGGAGAAATGGGCTCTGGCCCATGTAGCAGATGTGAGGGTGACGTTTCTGGCGAGTTGGCTGGTGCACAGAGAATCAAGTCTTTTGTGATAAGATTAGAGGGATTCAAGTGATTGAAATGTTAGATGAGACTGGCTCTAAAAGACTTCATCCCCATTAGAAGCCAAGATCCCAGCTTTGCTGGGTGGGTTCGAGTTCTGGGTTGGTTTTTTTTATGCTGGGCAGGGAAGGAGATGTGAGGTTTTAGCTGACAAACGTGAAGAATCACAGATGCTGCTCGTGCTTGGAGGAGATGTGAGGGCTGGGACGCTTTTCTGAATAGTTCAATGCAAATATTGGTCTTTTTGGTATCGAATACCCCTGTCCATACGGTCCCAGTCCACCTGCCACCTCCCTTCAACCCCTTTATTGTGACGGAGGAGGTTTGGGGGGGGTTTCAAGCCATGCTGGTCCTTGGCTGAGCCTCAGCCCCCAGCAGAGCTCCCTCTGCCACCCTCGCTGCTGCGGGAGGTCTCCCTGGTGGCAGCCCCCCAGGTAGCCAGGAGGCTGCTGAGCAGAGGAACCTGCCAGCCGGTCCCCTTCATGTCTAAATAAGAGATATTGAATTAAAGCAGACGAAGGAGAAGCTGCTGACGCGGCAGCACCGGCTGGTACCACTGGGAGGTACCGCTCCTGGCTTGTTTAATGTCAGACTCCTCCTGGATCTTAATGGGAACCCCGATGCACTTGGCATTTTGACCAGGAAAGTGTTTATCGCTGCAGAGGTTTCCGGTCTCCTTTTATTATAAAGGGCCCTAGAAATTGATCCGACAAGGAGATTTCTGTCTTTAACAGCAGCAAAACAAGGCAAGTTCCCATGTGCTCTCAGCCAGGGTCTGTTTGCAGGGGGGTGGAGGTGGGGGCAGGATGTTTCCCAGCACAGAGACAGAGCTGGTTTTAAGGAGCCGGTCACAGAGGATTTTTCCTGGAGCTTTTATGAAGGAAACTTGTGAAATGCCTTCAAGGGGAACGTGCCTTCTCATTCCACACTGGCACAGTGAGCCTTTCCCATGCAGCCTACTTGCTCAGAGGGAATGACACGTATTGCTCCATGACTTCTAAGCCAAAGAGAATCTGAAGGGTTTTTTTCTTGCTTGCTCATTATTATTAGGTTTTCTAATTGTGGGTTGTTTTTTTGGTTGTTTTTTTTTCCCTTTTAACCTATGTGTTCATCATTTGGGATTTAATTTATGGCACTGTGTTTCTAAGCACGCTTCAGCAAAAAATCTCTGGCTTTTTGCAGCAGAGTTAGGTGTTGGCAGCCGGGCCAAGAGCTGCCTCCCAGCCCGGGGGGGGGAAGAAGTCAGTGAGGGGGGGACCTGTGCAGAGCTGGAGGTGGTTTATTGAGTTGCCAGAAGTTGTTTTGAGTAGGGTTTGGCTTTGCTCTAATGCTACAGCTCAAGGTATGTTTGCTATCCTCTTCAGCCCTTCCTTTCAGAGGCAGAAGGACAGACACTGAGTGAGAAAAGTGTTTATAACTAACTGTTTATAACTTTAGTTGGTTTGGTCTCTGACCTTGGGCATCTCAGCCAGGGTGGCCTTCCCGTCCCAGGTGGGCAGAGAGAGGACCAGTTCCTCCAAACACCCCCAGTCTGCATCCATTGCTGTGGTACTGGGCTGGACGGCAGCCACCTTGCATTATAGGCTGGGAAGCAAAGGAGAAATCCTTCTCCAGGTACAGTGGGAACAGGACAGCAAGAGACTAACCAGGAGCCTCCTTCTATTTTCAGCCAGACTTCCTTGTGCTGAAAATAGATGTGTAGATAGCTTAGGAGAAACCTGTTGGGGTGGTGGCTCAAATCCCCACTCTGTGGCAGACTCGTCCTGTCCCCAGGCCTGGGGGAGGCAGCATCTCTCCAGAAGTCACTGTAAAACTGAGGATGTCATGCTTGCTTTGCCATCTGTGTGCTGAGTTTACAGAGTATCTGACCATGCTGCTGCCACCGCCGCTGCTTTGTCACACACCAACACCCACGGGGCTCGAAATTCTCCCTGGCTTCCATCTCTTCTCCACTCCTGTCCTTCTCATTGTGGGCACTGCCCAGGGCTTCTCGACATGTTGCTGTCCTCGCCTGTCCACTGCCGTTCGTAGTGGGATGGGCTGGCAGACAGCATGGGAAGCCTTTGGAAAAACATAATCCAATGCAGATGAGCAAAGCACGGAGCGCTTTTCCACCTCGATTTGTAGCGTAGCTGTTTGAGATGATAGGACGGGAAGGATCCCTGCTCTTTCCAGAGCTCCATCTGCCCCTCTCGGAGCAGGATGTTCAGATCACACTTCAGACTGCAAACCCAGTCTGCCTTCCCTGCTCAGCCCCATTCCTGGCTGAGATGTGCCTTCAGTCTGAGCAGGACATCTCAGAGAAGAGAGAGGCTCGTTCCCTGGCAGTTCTCTCTGCCTCGATAGGAGCACAGCGAAGTGTTGGTGAGAATTGCGAGGGCAGCAGGTAAACCAGGGTCAAATAGTTTCCCACCCCCTAGGCTGCAGAGACTCAGAGGATCTTTTGCCTCTCCATCACAAAAGGTAGAGGAGAGATACGAGGGGGTCGGTACAGCCTGCCCCGCTGCTGGAGAAGGGAGGGCAAGGACAGAGCGGCGCTGGCCATCTGCAGGCTGCGCTGGAGGAGGAACATCATCCACCCCTTCCCGTGCCTGGTAACGCTCTTGGAGCGGCGAAGGTCAGACCATGAGCTCACCAAGGAGCTCACAGAGCCGAGGACAATTCCTGAAAAGCCTCCCCTGCTTCCCCCCATCTGCATTCCCTTCCCCTGCCCCACATCACCACGGTTGGCTGGATCCCTGCCCCTTCCCTTCTTTTGTGTTGGAGTTTGTTTATGATCATTGCGGGTGCTGTAACATTTGCTGCGTAGGTTCCTCTGGCAGCGTTTGCTCATTTTAAGTCCACTATTGGAATCGCTAACACGCATCTGCTCTTCGGATTTTCCGTTTTTGTTTTGCTCTGATTTACACATTGAAAATGGGGCCATCATGGGAACACTCTCATTTTACTGGAATTTTTTTTTTTATTTCCTTGATTTTTATTTTTTTACTTCCAAGGACACAATTTCGAGCCCTGAATTCTTCTCTTCTAACCTCCCTACTTTCATTGCAGATCTTACATTGTAATTTTTTTTCTTTTCTTGTTTCTTCTTTCTTATAAAATGTGCAACGGTTGTGAATTTTAGCTGTTATTAAATGAGATTCTTTTCCTGCTGTCTTGTCTTTTAGGTATGCTCAGCCACCCACCAATCCCCGTTTCCGAGCTGGCTGAACACACAGAGCATCTCAAAGCTAATGATAACCTGAAATTGTCCCAAGAGTATGAGGTACGAGCGAGAGCGAGCGCTGTGCGTGGTTTTGCAGAGCCAGGGAATTAGGAAATTCAGACAGGGCCCTCATCCGAATAAACATAGCTGCATTTTAAGGATCTGGTTAGTGGAAATAGAAAAAGCTATTTATGTATTGAAAATTCAGTACTTGCTCGGTGCTTTGCTGGGTTCAGCTCTAGATCATGAAAAAGGAAGAGGCTTGGTCCATGAGCTGTTCCTGTCCAAAGAGTGGGCAGGGTCTGAGCTCCGTTGGTGAAGGGGATGCATTTCTGGAAGGTGGAAGGTGACCTCTCCCAGACCAACGGGATGGGGGTTCTCCTTGGGGTGTCTACGTCCTGCTGCTGAGCATGGAGAGGACCAAGCCAAGGAATGACATAGACAGGTTTAGATAGCTGAAGTTAGGTGAGATGAGCAGTGAGTCCTCCCCAGCTGATGTGTTCAGCAGCCACGGGGCTAAAGCTGAGAAAACAGGATGATTTGTGCCTTCCTTGTCTTGTCTAGGGGGGTTGTGCTCATATTTTCTCCTTCCTGCTGATGTTTGGTTACTCAAATGGACTCCTGCAGGCGAGCAGCTGTGGCTGCTGGACTTGCATCTCAAATGAGGATCCCAGACTGTAAAATTCCCACCTTGCTGGGGCTGATGGGTCAAGGGAGGCTGAGGGGGGAAGATGAAGGCATCATAGCCCCCACATTAGCACTACGTAGCACGGTGTCCTTGTCACTCGATGGGGAAGGGCTGTGTGTTGCTCCTGTCTACTCGTGGTGTTGTGGCTCCATCAGCACTGGTTAAATCCCTTGTGCTGGGACCGTCGGGGTGCGGGCTGCTTTCCCTGCAGATTGAACACATGACTGCATTTTTGTTGTTCTTGTTCCAAGACATAAAATGCCCCAATATTTTTAGACTGATAACTAGTCTAGGCCACCTAGTTGTGCTTGCAGGCAGAGAGCGAGGGGGTGTTTTCTGAACAAAGGACTGGTGCTGGGATGCTTTCTCCCTGGTCTTCCTTGTACCATCACCAGGCGTGAAGCATCTCCCAGCTCCGCATCCTCGGAGGGGATGCTGCCCGGGGGAGAAGGCACATTTGCTCTGCCGGGGTCTTTCACCCCACGTTGGGGCACAGAGTGGGGAGCAGCAGCCTGTTAATATGTTCAATCCAGATTTCAAAGACTGATTTGCATAATGCAATATCCCGAGTGCCCTGGCTTCGTTCCAGCCCAACCTCCTCTAGTGGGAGAGCCAGAGCTAAACAAACATCGCTAATGAAATGAATGCGAGGCGAGATTAGAGGGATAGAGAGCAAACAGACACATTACAACAGTATAAATACCCATTAGTTAGAAACGCTCCGTGGTGAGAGTGCAAGAGGATGTTTGTGAGGGTGGTTTTGTACCGGCCCTGCCGCGACCACCGGGGCCGAGCCGTGCCCGGGGAGCCCTGGGGTCGGTGCAGGCAGGGGAGGGCAGTGGGACCCCGGCAAGGACCCACCTCTGCCAGCCCAAGGGGACACATCCAGGCGGGCATCTGCGGGCTCCTGTCCCCAGCAGGCAGGAGCAGGGAGAGCGAGCAGCGAGAAACACAGCTCGGCACGCTCCTGCCAAGCCTCCAATTGAGGCAAACCCCTAGGGTTCTGCAAAATGATGAAGGAATTAAGCCCTTGTTTTATTTAATTCTCTGGCTGAGGATTTAGAGGTAAACGTAATTAACCTAATTTCCATATCTGGGACAGCTGGACTTTAGAGGGAAAAAAAAAAAACAACCACCAAACCTGGCATAAATCACCAGGACAGGCAGAGAGGATTTTTCTCTCCAGTGCATTTTGTTGTTTACTCCTTCATCCCTTCTAGGAAAAAGACGTGTTGATTCAGTTCCTTCAGGCCAGGGTCCTTACCCCTTCTCTGTCCGGGGAGACGCTCTCCTCCCACCCTGCCTGCCCCCGCCAGCCTCCCGGGGTGCTTTCCCTCCCCTCTGTGCTGGGAGACCTTTGGCACTGAGTCTTTGTGGTCCCAAGTAGTGCTGTCTGTGCTGTCTCTGCTCTTCACGGAGCAGCTCCCTCCCCTCCTGCTGCCCGTGACACCGAGGGTTTTCCCTGATGTTTCATGTCCCGCTTGCACACCTGGTTATAAACCCTGTCCTAGTTTAAATACCTTCTTCCCCAGGTATTAGTACTCACCAAGACACTGGTATGTTTATGCTCTCTTAATCATTGTTTGGTTTAACCATGCACAGATTTAGCCTCTTCATCATTTCATAAATACATCCTGATGTGATTGTTGCTGTTCCCTCCCAATTGCCGGCCGTTAATCAGTGTCGGTGCCGCGGGGCTGTAACTAATCCCGTGCAGCCTGGGCAGAAGCACGACCCAAGGCCTCTCTACTGCAGCCTGAAACTGCACTGAAACTGCTTTTGCCAGTGGGTCACACTGCATCGTGCCAGAGGGGGAGTTACCTCGGGTGCCTCTCTGGGTGTGCTGGGGCCATGGGAGATGGGACGTGAGCACCCTGTGCCGCCAGGCTGGGGCTTTCCCGCTGCAAAGATCGGTTCTTGAGGGTGAATGCTGTGTCCCTCAGCTAGATCTTCAGAGCCACCATCCTTCCCGTGCAGAACAAGGTATTCAGAGCTTGATTTGCTGCTTTTCTCCTCTCTGACTCTTCCGTTTTCTTTCCCCGATCCCTCCAGTCCATTGACCCCGGCCAGCAGTTCACCTGGGAGCACTCCAACCTCGAAGTGAACAAGCCCAAAAACCGTTACGCGAACGTGATTGCCTACGACCACTCGCGGGTCATCCTGCTGCCCATCGAAGGTACTGTGGCACCCCTACTCCCGTGTGTCAGGCTGAAACCACTGCAGGGAAATACACTGCACCCACTCTTCCCCCTTCCCTCTTCCCCTCTATTGATATTCTTCTCTTAGCATCTCCCTGGGAGTTTAGCAGGCAGGAGATACCTCTGGAAACCAGGCATTTGTTAAATTCTGGTGACTGACATATTCCCTGGAGCTGCAATCTCTCATTTCAAGGGCTGGTTTATCAAGAAGCTGTCTTTCCTTTACTTGGAGATCCCTGCTCAATACGTTTCTGACTAGCGGGAAGAATTCAGACCACGTAGTGCTTCAGAGGGAGCGGGAAGGGGTCGGGGGGTGGCAGGGAATGTGGGGTGTATCCGTACGGCGGGTGAGTGAGAAGTAAGCACGGGGCTAATTGTACCAATGTGAGTGCCAGCAACGTAGCAGAGATGTGGCTGCTGAGTTTTACAGACATAAAGATCACTTGATATGCGGCTCCTGCTGCCGTCCTGGCCCCTAAAAGGCTGAGAATAAGAAGGGGTTAGTGTAGGCCTGGTAGGTCGTAAATTGTTTCCTGAGCTTCTTACGTGAGTGATGGTGCAGGTAGAAAATTTACATTACATTTCCCGACTCGTGGCTCTTGACAGAGCTGCTCTGGTGCAGGCTCGGGTAAGAGGGGCTTTTGGTGGAGAGGAGATGGAGTTTAACAGGGCACCTGCCCTGGTCGCTGCTGCTGAGATAACATTCGAGTTTCCTGGGCTCGGGTTGTGTGTGGCTGTGCTGCACAGATAAAGCATTTAAGGCCAATCTTGCGTTGCCAGGAGCTGATCATCTGAGCAGAGAGGATATGGGATGTCCTAATAACCCCCTGGTGAATGGAAAGGTTAATTCAGGGGCCTTCATGACAAGGGAGTTGCTAGAATAATCTCCCTCTGCTGAGGTGACCGTGAGGGACACGGGAAGAGCTGTTCTGAGGTAACAACAGACCACCGTGATTTGCCAAAAAGCTGCTCAAATCTGGATTGGTCTCATCTGCCATTAGAGGATTTTAAACATTCCTCATTGTGAAGATGACTGTGTTCTGGCTTGTTTTTCTTCTGAGATTAATATTGGATGAGCCAAGGAAAGCAAAGACTTTTAAAAGTTGCCTTGTCATTCAGGGGAGGAGAGACGAGCGCGAGTGTGGAAATGAAGGACACTTTGGGCTGGTCTTGGCTCTTGGGGAAGCAGGAGCAGGAGGATGGATGCAGGATGGATGCAGGCAGGTGGCATCGGCAGGGACCGATGGGGCAAGTACCATGGGCCAAGGTTTAATTTTCAAGCATCTGAGAGGTTCTGACACGTCTTGGCTGGTGTGGTCCTTCCTACCGGGCTGTATTTTATGCTGAAGGCTGGAAGATGAAAGGAGTTGGAGGAATTAGTTGTTGCTTTCTCTTTGTTTTAAATCTGGATTTGTCAAGGCTGCAGATTGTCACCGTCTGCTTGGTCAGGAAGAAGTAGTGGCTTTAATTCCGTGACTTCTCTGTGACTGGGCCTGTCACACGGCGAAACATTGCGGGAGCTCACGGCCACCATTTTAAATTACAGAGGGGACCCGAGGGGGACGGAGAGGAGATTAATTCCGGAAGCTCAGCCTTGATGGCGTTCCTGCTGCTGCCGCACAGCCGCCTTCCCTCCTGAAATTTCAGTTTGGGAAGGAAAGGGGGGCAGGGAACCCTCCAGAAATTTAATCAAAAGCCATTTCTACCAGCAGCTGAAATTACCGAGTACCCTTGAGGACTGGCAGGCAATTCAGCGCGGATTGCGCCTCGCCAACGGGAGCAGCGCTGTCTATTGCTACGGCAGGATGAGGACTAGCAACCCAATTTCATATTGGGACCGCTCCCCAGCCTTGGCTTCCCCTCGAGACACGAGTTAAGCGTTCTGTACCCAGTTAATCATAGGTTAGCACAAACCTGCCAACCTTGCCAGCCGCTCTGCTGTAATTAGGAACGGGCTGGATCGCCAACCAGCGCGGCTCCTCCGTGCCAATCTCGGAGCTCTCTAAAGCTCAACCTGAGCATCGGCACTTGCCAGTGTCCATTTTAACTTCAGAGCACTTTCCTCCCGCCGCGTCCCAATCACCCTCTTCACGCTGGCAGAGCCTCCTGCCATTCACATCAAACCCCTCAAGCAAGGACACAGGCGAAGCAGCTGTAACTCAATAGCCTGTAACTCATGCGAAGAGGGAAAAAAAATCCCCACTCCTAAAAATGACAGCGGACAATTTAAAGCAAGTCAAAGGCTGTAATTTCAAAGCCTTTACTGGCTGAATCGAGCCTGGTTTTATCCCTTGCTCTGTCCAGCTGTAGCTGTAGCTGGGATGAGACTGCATCCACCAGGTGCATTTGCTGCCCAGACTCTGGGTGATCTGGGACAAGGACTTGGTTGTGTCCTGTTTGAGACCAGTGAAGCATGAGCCTTAGGCCAGGACTTTTGCTCCTATTAGTGACACTAGCAAGAAGACCATTGTTTCAAGGCTTGATGTTGTCTCTTTAATATCTTTTGCAAGAAGTTATTTGTCTCCCTGCAATGCAGACCTTTGAGGCAGGAGCTTTAGCTGGGAAGAACTTGCAAAGAGCCTGTTGCTCCCAGCTGTGATTCTAACCCACAGACCATGAAGGCTCTGCTGGTTTTGCAGGAGAATTCTCTCTAACAACGTTCCTGCAAAGATCTCCTCATGCTTCCAACTATATCAAGTCCTGCTCCATCCACTAACTGGCTTTTTCTGATTTAATACAGGAATTGTGGGCAGCGATTACATCAATGCCAACTACATCGATGGCTACCGGAAGCAGAATGCCTACATTGCCACCCAGGGGCCTCTGCCAGAGACCTTTGGAGACTTCTGGAGGATGGTGTGGGAGCAGCGTTCAGCTACTATTGTTATGATGACTAAGCTGGAGGAGAAATCACGGGTAAGACGCATGAGAGGGATGACTAGTTAGTCATAATCCCGGGGGATTGGAGGGTAAGGTTGGGGAACAGCAAATCCCTTTGATCTGCAGCCCACGTCCCTGTCAGTGGGGGATTTCTGCCTGCTTTGCCAGCACCCTGAAAGTTCAGTGATTCAGTGCTTTTAAAAACACAAACCATTCACCCTGGAAAACTGCAGCCTCCTTTGCAGCTCCAAGAGAAGAGGATGCTCAATCCCTTTGCATGCTTTGTGGGTCTGTCTCGGAGTTAATCATGTGGCAAGTTTCACATTCAGTTCTCTTGTTTAACAAGCCCCAGTACATTCCCTCTAATCTTCAGGATCATTCCAGTCTATTGTCTTCATGATTGATGCGGTGCATCAAAGCCTGTGCTTAGTCAGGAGGAGCTTTTTCATGCGGGGTCTGTCCCTGTCGTGGTTCTCTGGAAAGATATTTCTTGCACCTTCCCTCCCCTTTGTGACCTGGCCAGCTTCATCTGTAACATCAGGGCAGAGCTTCCCTTGCAGCACAGGGTTTGTTCCACTGGTTTCCAATCCCTCCTGTCTTCTAGATAAAGTGTGACCAGTACTGGCCAGGCCGAGGCACCGACACCTATGGAATGATCCAAGTGACGTTACTGGATACCATTGAATTGGCCACATTCTGCGTTCGAACGTTCTCCCTCCATAAGGTGAGCTTGATCCCACTCCTGTTTTTTCCCCAGAGCTGGGCTTCAGCACACCCTCCTTACCCAGCACAGGGTATGGTGGTGTGCTGGTACCTCACCTTACTCCTGGTGCTCATCTGTCTTTGCAGAATGGTTCCAGTGAGAAGCGGGAGGTCCGCCAGTTCCAGTTCACGGCATGGCCTGACCATGGTGTACCCGAGTATCCCACCCCGTTCCTGGCTTTCCTGAGACGGGTGAAAACCTGCAACCCCCCTGATGCTGGTCCCATCGTGGTGCACTGCAGGTACTGATCTCCTTCACTTAATTCTTGCACGGGGCCATCTCCAAGGGAGGCAGAAGCTTGGTAGGATGTTGAGTTTCACCAGGGAGACGCGTACGGTCTCCCAGCGAGCACCCAGCAGAGGAGAGGAGTGCTGTAAAGTGGATTCCCAGGCAGCGTTTGAGGAGGATACTTGGGGTTTTCGTTGAGCGCAGAATTTCCTGAGATGAATGGTTTAGTTTGCACCAACTCACTCAGGTGTTGTTAGGAACGGGAAGCGCCCCGTGCTCTGCCGGTGTCTGGTTCTGTGTGTAGGGGCTGTTTCTTGTCACAGCGGGAAGGAGGAAGATGGAGTGTGACCCGAGAAGCTGCTCGGTGTCGCTGCATCGGGTGTTCGGGAGGCAGTGCTGCCTCAGCTGTCAAAGGCAGAGCTGACAGCGACTGAAAGGGGGGGTTTCGAGTGCTGCAGCCCTTCTGATAATGACGAACCAAAGGCCCCTTTGGGCAGGCAGCGTTCCCTAATTCAATTTACAACCCAACGAGGAATGCTTCCAGCCTCAACTTCGATAAATCCCTGTGTTCCTCAGGAGGGTGTGGAGGAGCCTGCAGGTTCCTCGGCTCTGAGGAAAGACATCTGAATTTTAGAGGCTGCTGGGGGAAGCTAATCCTGCCTCTCCTAGAGGATGCCATTTAAAGTCTTTGTAAGTGGGCAACTTATCACTAACCATGCAGATGGCAATTACCGTGTGCCTCTCAGAAAATGAATAAAGAGAGCTGTCAGCTCAGGATGTGTAGGACCCAGCTCCCAGATCAGCTGCTAAATTCACGCCAAAGCTCCAGTCACCTGCTTGGTTCAGGTGTGAGGCAGTCTAATTAACAGAGATCAAGGGGGCTTTGTGAAAAAAGGGACTGCACTGGAAGAGTAAAAGGAAACCCTTTATTAGCAGCAGCAAATGCACGGACCCACAGAGCCCTGCTGATTCACAAGTGCCATTACACACAAGTTTGATGTTACCTTGATGCACAAAAACATTTAGGAAAAGAGGTGACGCATGTTATTCATTGCAACATCAGTAGTTTCTCAGCTGCTGAAAGATCCGAGTGATTAAACGTGCTTTTTAAGCCCTTAGATGGTGCCAGCCTTTTGTTCAAACCTAGAGCCCCCCTACCTAGAATTGTCATAATTGTGTGTCTGCCAGGAGAGCGCTTGTCCTGGGGATGTCACTGATGGTGAGGCAGGAGAAAGGGGCCAGATAAGTACGGAGGGGCAAAAGGCACGTCACCAGAGGCACCGTTTCATCTTCTGTCCTGTCCTCGGGTGACATAAGCCCAAACTTGGTTGGGGAAGCTTCTGCTAAACTGAGCTGAGACTCAAAACACAAACCTCTGCCCATTGTGGCCTCTTTAGGTCTGAGCCCCTGTACTTCTGTGTAGAGATGAAGATCTACTGAAGATGAGGGGTTTGGCAGCACTGGCCCAGGTGGGGCTCAGATAAACACCTCTGTAGTTCCAGTGCTGGCTTTACTGGGCTCACACACCAGTGACTTTATAGTGCCACTGTCCCCAACCCTCCAGCACAGTCAAGAGCAGCAGGCTGAGGGGAGTGGGCAGTAGCACTCACCAGCACCAGTTCCATTAGGCAAGTTCCTTTAATACAATAAAATTTATGAAGTGGCTGGATTTGTGAAACCCACGCAGTGGGGTGGTTTGCCAGGAATCCCTTTGCCTGGGTCCCTCAGTGGCCGCGTTCACAAGGCTTTGGTTCCTTCCCAGGGACTGAGCGAGCGCGTTTGTTGTTCACTCTCTGCCTTGTGCATCTGCTTCTACCCTGTGTTTGCTGCTGGTTGTGCCAGTGGAAACATCCTCGTGAGTGGGTGGCCTTTTGGAATATCTTTCTGCAGTGGCAGAATAGTCCAGAGCTTCATTGCTTCATTTTTACACCCCCCCCCCCTTTTCTCTCCAGTGCGGGCGTTGGACGGACCGGCTGCTTCATTGTGATCGACGCCATGCTGGAGAGGATAAAACACGAGAAGACGGTGGACATTTATGGGCACGTCACCCTCATGAGGTCACAACGCAACTACATGGTGCAGACAGAAGACCAGTACAGCTTTATCCACGATGCCTTGCTGGAGGCTGTCGCTTGCGGCAACACAGAGGTCCCAGCGCGGAACCTCTACACCTACATCCAGAAACTGGCACAGATCGAAGTCGGGGAGCACGTGACGGGCATGGAGCTGGAGTTCAAGGTACTGGGAGATGCTCGAATGGGGCCAGCAGTCACTGGGGAAGGCTCTGTATTCCTTGCAGAGCTTTGTTCTGCTGGCACTTGTGCGTGGCAGGGAGCCTTTATACGGCTGATGGGAGCTTTTTGCTTCCATGTTAGAGAAGTAATTACTTTTCTGACTTAGGCTACTGCAGTTCCCAGGGGAGAGAACTACCTGCCGCTGCAGGAGGCTTGTCTGGTCATTTCAAATCCAGATTGAATTTGTTCACTCTTTAGATTGGGTTTTTAAGCTGCTTTTTTTTTTTCCCTTTTAAAGTTTTGCTGGGGGAAGGGTCTCACACTAGTCCCCATTCCCAGAAAAAAAAACAAAAGGAGGGCACACAAGGCAGAACAATGTGGTGGAACACAGAGGGCAAGTTGAGTGGGCTGCCATAGGGCTCAAGGAAAAAAAAAATGGCTTAAAAATGGTTTTAAGTCGCTGCTTTTGCTTTCAGCGACTCGCCAACTCCAAAGCCCACACCTCCAGGTTCATCAGCGCCAACCTCCCATGCAACAAATTCAAGAACCGCCTTGTCAACATCATGCCATACGAGACCACGCGGGTCTGCCTTCAGCCCATCAGAGGAGTGGAGGGCTCAGACTACATCAACGCCAGCTTCATCGATGGCTACAGGTAAACGGCGCCTCGAGCCCCACTCGGGGAGGGTTCTTTGTGTGTGAGTCTGAGGAGACAGAAGTACAAGGGATGGGTCAGGTCTTATCCCAGGAATTCTCGTGTTCTGGCCCATCACCATCCTGCACGCAGTGGGGCAGTACTAGAGGTAAATTCCCACTTGCTGATGGCCAGCGACCCACAGACAGACACAAACACAGGCTTCTGAGCAGCTTTATTCTCTGTACTCTTAAAATTACTTATTCACCTAAGGCAAATCAAACCCTTCTCCAGCTGCAGGTCCTAAACATAGAGTGTCAGTGAGGGGGTGGATTTTGCCATTGGGAGGTTTCTAAAAACAGATCAGCTTTTTTACTACTTCAGTGATTTGGGGACGTCGCAATTCTGATGGCTTCCCACCAGCAATACATGCCATGTGCTACAGCCCCAGGAGCTGCAGCCTCCACTGGTGTGCTCAGAGCTGGACCAGCTGAAACTGAGCCCAAACTGGGGGAACAAAGCGACTCCATGTGCAGGATTCCTCCAGGTGCATGTGCCAGTCCTGGCCCTGGCACCGGCATTTGGGCATCCCCATCCCTGCGGTTGGATTCTTGATGCTACTTAGGCCCAAAAAACATGGATCCTGGTTCCAAGACTCCAGCACACCACATGCTACACCTTCTTCCATATAGAGTATCATATTACATTAATCTGGATTTACATTTGGAAATGGTAATTAGAGAAAGCTTCACCTTGTTAGTTTTGTTGTGGTTGGGTTTTTTTTTTAGCCCATTAACACCAAAGACACCTCCTGCCCCTTCAGACCTTGTGCTGTTCTAGTTCTTCCCCAGCGTTTCCATTTGTTTTCCTCCTCTCCAGTTTTTCTGTGTGTTTCCCAAAGCTTCTGCCCAAGCAGTTCTCCGCACACACCCCCTTGACCCCCCCGTTGTGTTGGGCTCTATTCCAGGCAGCAGAAGGCGTACATCGCTACCCAAGGGCCGCTGGCAGAGACCACCGAGGATTTCTGGCGGATGCTGTGGGAGAACAACTCCACCATCGTCGTGATGTTGACCAAGCTTCGCGAGATGGGTCGGGTGAGTGTGTGCTAAGGACAAGCCTGGGGGGGGGAGGCTACAGTACAAGGGCTAACGGAGACCTTTTTGTCCCCTTGGCAGGAAAAGTGCCACCAGTACTGGCCAGCAGAGCGCTCTGCCCGGTACCAGTACTTCGTAGTAGATCCCATGGCTGAATACAACATGCCCCAGTACATCCTGCGAGAGTTCAAGGTCACCGATGCCAGGGTGAGTGGGTGCTGCCCAGTCTGGGCTTGGAGGGTTGGAGCTGGGGCGCTTCAAACCCACAGTCAGGAAGGTGAACTACAGAAAACAAGGGAATTTGGTGTGTTTTGGCTCCCAAAAGAAAGAGTGAGGTGTAAACTCTGTGAAAGTCCGGGATTATCAGCAGTGGAGGAGAGCTCAGTCGTGCCAAGGAACAGAACACACCAACACAGATAGATTGTGCTTTAATACACCTTCTTACAAATTGAAAATACTCTTCTACCCTCTGTTCAGTAATCACGGTAGTGAGTCACTTTGTTAGAGATGTGCCCAGCTTTTGGTTTTACTTACAGCTTATTGAAAGTTGATGAAAGCAGAAAATAGTATCCCCCAAACAGCTAATAAAAACCCAGACCAGCAAAGGATACTCTGCACCCTGCAGGAGATGTGCTCTTCTCCTCGGGCTGTAAGAGACGCCACTGTTACTCATAATGATACTCAAATAATCTTAGATTCCATGTCAGATTTCTCCTCTGAAGGAATATTTCAGTACCTTCTGAAATTTGTTTAGCAAATGTAACCCTCACTCTCAAAGTAGAGTCTTTGGAGGCTGCCAGTGTTATAGAAGCTGATAACTCTATTGGCAAGGTTGGGAAGGAGGATGCCTCATCAGTCCTGCTAGAACAAGATTTATCTTCCTGTCAGCTGTAATTCTGACACCGTGGCAACTCTGTCTCAAGATTGATAGAGAGGCCGTAACCTCACCTTGAAGGTTCCTTTGCTGAAGACTCCATCTGTGCAGCCTCCGCCGTGGTGGGAGCGCTCAGCGCCTGCCAGGGGTGCAGATCTCTGCTGAGAGCCAGGAACAGCAGCTGCAACACGAGCAGCTTCATCATTAGATAGAGAAAACCCATCCATTTGCACTTGGTTATAACACCAAGTTGGTTCTTTTTGTGCCCCTTAATGAACTAGCAATAAAGTGGTGGGTTTTTTTTTTTTTTGTATTTGGTATCACAAATATAAAATGTTTTAACTGTTCCTGTTTTCTCCCCCAGGATGGTCAGTCACGAACTGTCCGTCAGTTCCAGTTCACTGACTGGCCAGAACAAGGTGTGCCAAAATCAGGAGAAGGTTTTATCGATTTCATCGGGCAGGTACATAAGACCAAGGAGCAGTTTGGGCAGGACGGCCCCATCTCTGTCCACTGCAGGTAAGGAGGTGGAAACACCAAATTCAGCTGCAAATGAGCAGAAGGAATTAAAATCCTACCACTATCTCCCTCCTTTCCCACCCCCTCTTTGCAGGTGGATTTCTTGGGGGTGTCTGGAGATGGGGGGTGCCAAATACTGTTGCTTCTGTGAACCAAACTCCCCTCCCTTCAGACCTGGGCACTGCCCCCCCCGAGCCTTTGTATCTGGGGGTGAGGTATGAAACGCTGGTACTCGGAAGGAGACGGGAACCTCAGTGTTAATCCATATTTGACCTGCAGGATTACAAGGAGTTCTTACCAGCCTTAGCCCAGTTCTGCACCTCTAACACTGCTGGGTTCTGGTTGCTGGTAGCAGGAATTGTACCTCCCTACCCCTGGGGACATCCCCAGGGATGGTACCTCTCTACTCCTGGGCAGCAGGGGGATGACACATTCTTCAAATTATTTAATTTAAAAAGCCTAATGTTATGTATTACCATTAATTTTCACACTGAATGCTATTTACCACTGTTCAAAGCTTGTCATTTTTTTTAATTTTGCTTCCTCAAACGTTTGTTTGGGTCACACACTCTGGCAGTTTAACTGTTTCCTACCTCCTGGAGGATTGACCGAGGCTCCCTGATTCTGTTATGTTCATAAGACATATTAGACACAGCTCCACCCTGCCGTACCCTCAGCATTTAGAGAAGCTAATTTACATTTGAATATTGTAACATACAGTTTCCTTTTTCCCTCTCTTTCCCGCAGCGCTGGCGTGGGCAGGACCGGAGTGTTCATCACGTTGAGTATCGTCCTGGAGAGGATGCGTTATGAGGGTGTTGTAGATATTTTCCAGACAGTAAAGATGCTGCGAACACAACGACCTGCCATGGTGCAGACGGAGGTAAGGGGCAGCAGGGAGTGCTTCTGGGGCTGGCACAGCAAAGAGAACTGCCTGAGTGGCCTTTTGCCTTTCCAGCCACTCCCACAACCTCGTCTGAAGGTCACTCAGCAAGCCCAGGCTGATCTTACCTAAGTAATAAAAAAAAAAAATAATAAGATGTCCCATTGTTATAAAGTCTCTTAAAGATTCCATCCCAGTCTGCCAGCCCCAACTCTTGCCTCATCCCAAGCTCAGGGGGACTCACCTGCCTCCAAATGCAGCCCCCGCGGGCTGGGAGCCAGAAGGGGTAGTGGTGGGATGAGGCACCAACAACAAAGGGATAGGATTTCCTTTCCTGATTTTTCGCAGCTCTTTGAGAATAAAAGAGCTGGTTCCTGCCCAAGCAGGTGCCAGCAGGAAGGCAGGGAGGAATCCTGACGAGCTGTTTCAAGGCTCTGAAGCTGGTTCTCTTTGCTGTTGGCAGGACGAGTACCAGTTCTGTTACCAGGCGGCTCTGGAGTATCTGGGAAGTTTTGATCACTATGCAACATAAAAAGCCATCCGTTGTGCAGACTCTACCGACCACTTAAGTCCTGGAAGGCCTCTTTTGACCCAGGAGGAGCGCTTGAACTTAACAAAACTGAATCAGAAGAAGTACCTTTTCATCCGGACAATGCATTGGGGAGCAGGGGGAAGGAGTGAAAGGAACACCCCTTCGGGAACTCCATGTTGTAACCTGGACCGTGAAGAGGCAGCTCAGGAGAATTGCTGAAGGACTGCTTTAAGTGGTGAACTGCTCTTGTTACCTCAAGTGGTGTTCGCTGTGGAGGACGTTATGGACATCATGAAACAGATCCAAAAGCTAAAACACACCTTGCGAAACGTTGCCGCTGGAGAAGGGAAGGAAACCGACTTTGGTTACATCATTAGAGTTCAGTTTATTTACTAATATAGTTGGCAGTCTTTAAAGGAAGTCACTTGCAGAATTGAAGGTGTTCTGTAAAAGATAAGAAAAGGAAGTAAATCTCAACACTTGGGCAAACTTAGGGTCAGGAGTTCTTCTAGCTGGAGTCTTAATAACCTCAGTGTCAACAGTGGGATGATTCTGGGCTTACAGGCACCTTGCAAACAGCGTTCACAGAATGCCCCTGCCACGCGAGAGGTTTTATAGCTCACATTTTGAATACTTGGAACATTCCTCATTTCTTCTAATTCCAAAATTTATTTTTTAGGATATTTAAAATTCTAGAGAAAGAGAGAGATCCAACCCCCAGCCCTGGCTGGTGTGGCCCCCTCCCCTCGCACACGCCGGGACGGGCAGAGGCAGCAGCTTCCCCAGGCTGGCTTCCCCGACTGCCGGTTCCCTTCCCCGTTTTCAGCACATCCAGCTTTCACAAAGGCATTCATTTGAGCAGTGGTGGGACACCCACACCCCCCCAAAAGAAAGGCAAACCCCTTTCCCATTCTCTTTGCACACTCACCCCCGCCGCAGGAGCATCTCTCTGAAAGGAGCCCCCGGCAGCACCCGTAAGAGATTGATTCCCAGTAGCCACCCGCTGCCGGCTGCTAGCCCTCGCCTCCGGCCACAGCGGCTGCGGGAGCGAGGCAGAGATTCCCTCAGGACTGTCCCGGTGCCAGGTCTCAGCAGGCTCCTCGGCACAGCTACGAACCGCCCCCGCTGTATAAATACCTGGGAGAGATCGAGTCAGATGCATTCAATGGCATATACTGTGAGTGGCTTTCTTTAAAGTATCGATGTAACTGTAACAAGTGACATTACCTTTTTTTTAAATAGTGTATTTTTTCCTTTTTTTTAAAAAAAAAAAAGACAAAGAATATCAGTCAATGAATTTAAAAGAAAAAATTTGCTTATTTGTTCATATTATGTTCAAAGACAGTCTATTTTTTCACTGTAGAAATGTTACGTGTAATGGCTGTGATATATAAAAATGCAGTGCAAATTGCTACTTCTACATATTGCTTTTCTACCATTTAAAAGGTTTAACTTGCTCATGTAAGAACAAAAACGTCCTTTCTGGATTCGGTTTTTTGGTTTTTGGTTGGTTTTGGTTTTTTTTGGGTTTCTTTTCTTTTAAATGGCAGACATATCAGGTGTCTCTGGCAGGGTGGGAGGGGAGCACAGCCCCGGCCGGGGTGGCAGTGCCACCCGCTCCCCGGCAGCCCCCGCCGCGGTGCCCGCTCTTCGCCGGGGGCAACCGGGGCGATGAAACCGGTGTCTTACCGTGTCTGAAGGGAGAGAGACGGCGATTTCGGAGCCACGGGGACCCGTCGGGGCACACACCGACTGTGTCGTCGACAGTGTGTCGTAGGTAACACCCCGAGTCCATCCGTGGGCTGGACTGGAGGTTTAATGCTCTGGGAGATGTACACGACGAGTTTTCTCGCAGAGGACGGCGTGTCTGGGACGAGCCGCACTGCCCCCAACACTGCCTGCCTGGGACTTTTCCTTTGGTTTTCTTTTTTTTTTTTTTATTTTTCTAGAAGGGGTAAATCATGGCCATCAAGTGCTACCCGGAAAAACCCCACAACAATCTATTTCCTGTCTTTAACTGAAAACAGAAAAAAAGAAAAAAAAAAAAAAAGAAAAAAAAAAACGAACGAAAGGCTTCTTCAAGATTTTACTTCTTATTTGTGTGAAAGTTGCCCAAATTTCTAAGTATGTTGCAGCAAAATCTTACTGGACGAGTTGGGGGGAGGGGGGGGAGGTTTTTTTCTTTGTATGAGAGCAAAGTGCTGTTGCTTTCACACTGTTATTTCAAACTGAAACAGTAAGTGGTTTTCATACCACTGTGTATGTAGATATATTGACTTTGTATTAAAGGAAGATTGTCTGAAAGGCGGGGCTGCAGCGCTCTTTCTTGGTGGACGGGGGCAAAGGAGGAGGCAGCTGCTCCATGAAACGCAGCGACTGCAAAACCCTTTTGCTGGCACCCGGGGCCAGGTACCAGGTTGCTCTCCCTCTGCTCTGCTTCTGCTCCGGCTAAAAATAGGCCACCTTTACAAGCCAGACATGTGGTTGCAAAGAAACGAGCTCATTTGGAGATGTTTTGGCCAAATCACTGCAGTGACACGGGCAGAGGCTTCCTGTGGTTCAGCTACGGACGGGTGGGCTCGAGCTGATGCTGGGAGGGCTGGAGCCCCTCTGCTGTGGGGACAGGCTGAGAGAGTTGGGGGGGTTCAGCCTGGAAAAGAGAAGGCTCCAGGGAGACCTTCCAGCCCCTTCCAGTCTCTCAGGGGGCTCCAGGAAAGCTGGGGAGGGACTCTGGATCAGGGAGGGGAGCCCTAGGAAGAGGGGAAAGGGTTTTAAACTGAAACAGGGGAGACTGAGCTGAGATGTGGGGAAGAACTTGTTTGGTGTGAGGGTGGTGAGAGCCTGGCCCAGGTTGGCCAGAGAAGCTGTGGCTGCCCCATCCCTGGAGGGGTTCAAGGCCAGGTTGGAGGGGGCTTGGAGCAACCTGGTCTGGTGGGAGGTGTCCCTGCCCAGGGCAGGGGGTGGCACTGGATGGTCTTTAAGGTCCCCTCCAACCTAAACCATTATGTGATTCTATGAGAAGCCGTGGGTGCATGGGTTATGCCTACCTTGAGGTTTAAAACCTTTGATGATCTCGGTTTCTCCTGACTTGTCCGTGTTTCCTTCCTGTGGAGCGGATCCCATCCCCTTCCCAGCTCAGTCCGGTGCCCTGGTGAGAGGAGCCTGCCAACCCCCACTGCCTGGGATGAGGATGGTGGCTCCACACCTGCAGACAAGGGGAAAGAAAAAAAATCTCAGTGAAGAACCAGCCTGACTCAAAGCAGAAGGCAGCGAAAGGCAAAGGTCCCTTTTGAAGGCCATGGCCATGGCAGAGGGAGATCTCCCTTGTTACACGGCTGGAGGTTCCCACATCTGTCTGGAGGGGAGGGGTCAGGGAAGAGACCACCAGCAGCATTTTGGCTCAAGCTTAATGGTGGAAAGAGAAGATTTAAAAAAAACACAATAAAAAAGAAAAAAATACCAAGTTATCATAGAACCGTGACCATCAGGTGAGCTGTGAGCCCAGGGAATTGCATCACCTTCAAAATGTTGATACTCCATGTGATGAAGGGGAGGTGGGGGGACACACACCAGACAAACATCAAACAGCAACAACCCTGATGGCCCAGGAAAAAAGACGAAAGAAAAAGAAAACAACTCCTGGTTTATAATTGTGCCTCACGTACATGAGTTACCTCCAGGCAGTTACATGAATAGTAATGATTTTTGACTATTCATAATCTCCTGGACTCAAAGATAATGTGTAGCTCTACAGATGAGCCATGAAGACGGGACAGACACCTCTCACCACACTTCCATCAATCCACATCTTCGTTTTTGATGCTCGCTTTGCTTTATCATTGGAGAATAGAAAGGAAAAACTGATTTTTCTTCTAAGCTCAGTTCATCAGCCTCCCTCTCTCCCTCCCTCCCGCACCTACCTGCTCTCAGCAATGCTATTCCTGTCTCTCCCTGACGCTAATCACTCATCACCACTCACCAGTCTCTTATTTCTGGTCTATCCCTTTTTTGAGCTGACGTGACCGTCCCTCCCGTCGAGACACAAACCCCTCACGGAACAGAAATAAAAACCACCCGGCGCCGGGGAAGGCGAGTGACAAAGAGAATTGGAACAACAGCTGGGGACTAAGTGAATCTTTCCAAAAAACCCCAACCGATGTGGCAGGAAGCCAGTTAGAGAAGCAAACACAAAATGAAATCTCGGTGCAAGAGTAAAGCTTATAAAAGCTGCCAAGACTTAGACCAACACGGAGCCCACCTTGAGACTGCAGCAGCTGTGACGGTCCCACCACAGCTCCTCTTGGAAGGTCAAGAAACACGAGTGTGATTGCTCAGAAAACCCCATTACCATCACTGCCTTCCCATTTCCATTGCCTCCCTCCGTGAAAAGCTTCAAATACACGAGGAGAAACTTAAGCAGAGTCTGGAGCAGCAGTAACCAACGTGTTCCCCCCGGCTCAGAGGAGAGACAAGGTCAGGATGAGCACGTGGGAAGAGAAGAGGCAGCAGAGCCCTCCATCCTTACCCAACAATGGACACACCGGGATGCTCCGGAGGGTGAATCTGGCACAGAAAAACCCATCTGAGGTGTCCTGATTTGGCCATCCCGAGAAATCCCCACTGACAAGGAAGGGAGCTGAGACCCCAGTAAATACCTCTGTGGTTCCCTGCAGCCAGAACAGGTGGAGACAACGGGTTTGGATGTGCCACAGGTGACCAAAAAAAACCCTCAGTGTTCTGGAGGAAAAGAAAGAAAAAAAAGCCATTGCTCGGGGCTCAGCAGAGGCTGACTTGGGCTGTCTGAGCCAAACTGTGCCGGTCTTTGCGCTTTTAGACACCTAAAGATACCTGCTCGCAGCAGGAAAGCCACAGGGACCATAAGCAAAGAGCAGATACAAGCTTCTAAGGGTGAAGAGGGATAAGGAGAACCTGCAGAGACCTGATCTCGGCTCCACAAAAGCCTCCTGGCTGCAACACTTGACTCAGCTCAGTGTAATTCACGCTGCAAAGCTTTTCAGATGGGTTTTATCAGACCCGCTAACCCGGGGGTGTGATGCTGGGGCTCTGCTTTAGGGCAGGACCATCCTCAGCCTCAGCACCAGGAACACACTGAAAAATCCACCCCTAAGAGTCCCATTGATGCTGCCTTTTACTGGTGCTCATAAACTGCTGGAACGACGTTCTGACTGGTTTCTGAAGGCGACAGAGCGCTGTGCTCCTGCTGTGATCCAGCAGAAGTGACTCCAGGCTGCAGGACCTGCGTGGTCCACCCTGGCTGCACCCAGCGCCGCTCCCCCCTGCAAAGAGCAAATGAAATCTGAGGTTTTTGCTGCAAACTTGGGCTTTCGGGGCTCGCTCTGCCAGAGAGCACCAGCCTGAGACCTGGCACACACTCACTTTCCTTTTATTTTAATTAAACACTAAGTGATGGTCCATTAATGCCCATTTTCAGTAGGGCAGTAGGAAAAGCTCTTGTTTCTTATTGATCTGAGGGTCTTTTTTTAATCTCTGTCTCCCTCTCCTTTTTCTTTAATATGAGCTCCAAGAGACAGCTCTGCAGCACGTTCAGCAGTGATGCACACGCTGGAAGGAGTAAATCTTTGCAAGCAACATACTTAGAGGAAAGGGCTGTCACCGGGGCTCTAGATCTACACCGACATGATTCCTGACAGAGGATCAGGGTTAAAGCACAGAGGGAATCTCACCTGCAGAGCCCTCTATTATTAAAGGTGAGAGAGACATCCAGAAGGCAGCCCGATCCATCCCTCCAGGACAGCCTACAGCCCGGGTTTCCTTCTGGAGAGTGTCCAGGGTGTATTTCAGTGTTTGCTCTGAGGAGCAGTACCCACAGCAGCAGATTTGGCCAGGAGCTGACCCTGGCCCTCCCCAACGCTGGTCCCACCACCCAGTGCCACCCCCTGCCCTGGGCAGGGACACCTCCCACCACACCAGGTTGCTCCAAGCCCCCTCCAACCTGGCCTTGAACCAAGGGAATGATAAATTACTCTCTGCTGTGGTTTCCTGCATTATGAGTGAGTCCAGGCAGGAGTAAAGGGACAACTCTGGAAGAACTGGGCTTGTCCTCTCAGCAGGAAATGTCACCGTTTCTGCAGGGGCTCCTGGGCCCTGGACACCAATGACAGAGACCTGTCCCGGTGGGGTGTCGGTGCCGTACGGTGTGTTCCAGCCGCTGGGACTGCCTGTGTAACGCTGACCCGGCTGTCGTTCCAGAAATGTGTGTACTGTCGGAAGCGGATGAAGAAGGTGTCCGGCGCCTGCATCCAGTGCTCCTACGAGCACTGCTCCACCTCCTTCCACGTCACCTGCGCGCACGCAGCCGGCGTCCCCATGGAGCCCGACGACTGGCCCTACGTCGTGTCCATCACTTGCTTCAAACACAAAGCAGCCAACCAGAATGTATGTTTTTTAGCTTTGGGTTGGATTTTTTGGGGTGTAGAATGGTTTCTCTGGGCCTGTATTTTTGGAGCAGCTTCTCTGATTGCAAATTGTGAATTATTCCCTTTTCTCCGCAACACAGATTCCGTTTCGAAGGGAGGTGACCCTCGGACAGACTGTGATCACAAAGAACAGGAATGGACTCTACTACAGATGTAAAGTCATCGGCATGACAACACAGACCTTCTACGAAGTGAACTTTGACGATGGTTCATACAGTGACAACGTTTACCCAGAAAGCATTATTGTAAGCAGCTCTCTGTGGAGGCTATTACTCTTAGAGATGAGTACAAAGCACAGTGCATGCTTTCCTCTTCTGTGCACTTTGGGGTGGAACAAGAAAGCAAAACTTGAAAAAAAATTAATTTAAAAAGTAAAATTCCTGCTTGCATAGAAAAACACTGCTCTTCGTTACTCTTCTTGTTTATGACATTATCTCATTTCATTTTTTCAGTCCTTTACAAAGATGGGATTTTGCTGTATACAGATGACTTAACAGAAAGCAATGTTTATTTGAAGTTGCATCTTATTTGTTTTGTGGTTGAATAATCTCTTATTTTGCAACTGGCAAGTGTGATTCATGGGGGAAGCAGGTTGTCTGTGAGCACTTCTGCTTCAAAATAGGGAATTCACTTAATAGAAGGAATGTCTGGAAGAGGCTGACGCGTCAGCTCCTGCATTCCCTTCCTGATTGTGCCACTGATTCACCGTGTGAAACAGAGCAGGTCCCCCCGCTTGGTTTTGTTGATATTTGTTGATATTTCAAGTTTTGTAATGAGAAATTTCCTAGAAGCGGGGACTGGCACCAGAAGGAGGTGCAGGTGTTTATTTCTGCTCTCTCGCTGGTTAATGGCTTTGTTTGAGATGACGGAAATTAATCACAAATGCAGAAAATCCCTTATAGTTCATGATAGTGTTGTGTAGCAACTTCCTTGAGCAGTGATTTTAAGGCACCTCTTTGGTTCTGAGCTTTGCCCGCGTTGACTGGCTGACATCTTCCACTCTGTGTCCTCAGAGCAGAGACTGCCTCCAGATGGGACCCCCTCCAGAGGGTGAGTTGGTGCAGCTGCAGTGGACGGATGGAATCGTCTATAAGGCCAAGTTTA
>JAHREE010000374.1:143842-209790 GCA_033628505.1 Tringa tobata
TCCTCTGGGTGACCCTGCTCTGGCTGGAGGAGATGATCTCCAGAGGTCCCTTCCAACCCCATAGCATTCTGTGATCTCTGCCCTGATCGCTACAGAGATTGCAATTTGTGGAGTAAGAAAGCAATTTTATCCTCCCGCTCACTCTGTGGCAGAGGTTCATCCTGGCCAGAAGTGCCCATCACCACGGATTCAGACCAGAACTAAAAGTTTCATTCCAGTTCTCCAGGAGAGACAGTCCCGCTGAGCCGTGCGGTGACCTGCTGACTATAAAATTGGAACAACAAAAGTAATTCCAGCCGATGCAAGTCAAATAAGATTTCCCATCTGTCAAGATCAGAGAACTGAACAGTAATTCGTCACATCCCCCAGTACCAGTGCAAATGTTAACGAGATGCCGTCCAATCTCCAGCGAAGCTACCCTCTGCCAGGATTAATCAGATCTGCTTTTAGATGTAACTATCAGGGAAACAAACAGACATATGTTCCCTTTGTAATCAAGTGCCGTTCCTACAAACAGTACCAGGGACACTAATAAAATATATCTCAGGAGCTACTCCCCAATCTCCGATGCGCGCGAGAACAATGCAGCCCTACCCGGCAGAGCAATATTTGAACAAGCCAAAAGAGTGCGATCGGCTCCGTGATTTCTGCTTTATTACAAAAAAAATGAAAGATAACAAAAGAAAGAGTCTTTTCTGTAGGACAGAGAAGAATCAGCCAACAAAATAAAGGGTAAAAGGAATATTTGTATGTGTTTTTAAGATCAGTGACTGCCAAGATGGACTCAAATAGATATACAAGTGCCAGAGAAGGAAAAAGTGGGAGTGGCAGGTGTAACCAGCATGTCAAGAAGGAATGCAAATATAGGCAACATACAAAGAAATTGGAGAGATTCTCAGTACCCAAACGCTTTGGTGAAGGAGGAAACACTCACTGGCATGAACCTGCAGGCAGCACTTGGCACAGGATATCAAGGGACTGGTTCCATCCTCTCCAATATAGGAATTTGAAGGAAGGGGCTCCGTGTTTTCTCCGCTCGAGGTAAAGCACATCTCCGGGATCAGAGGCTTGGTCTTTTGTCCGCACTTCGAAAGGTGGACGAAAGAGGTGGTCTCCCCGACAGAGACTGGGGCAGCTTCCTTATCCATCTGTAAGGACTTCAAAAGAAAATACCATCATATGGAATTGATTCTCCCCTGGTCACAATTTTAACCATAAAGTCATTCAACACTTGATGCCAGGCAATTTTAAATCCTGTCGTCTCCTGCACCCCCCCCACCACTGCCTTTTGCTCCTCTCTCTCTTCCTTAGGCCTGCTCTGGGATCTGTAATTTATTCTGAAAGCTCAAAGAAGCATTAGAATAATGAGAACTTTTCCCTGCTTTGCTTCTGTAAAAAATCTAAATTCCTGAATTGCAGCTGTAAACACCAAGGAAAAAACGAAATTAATAAAAGCAAGACCTTCCCTCCCCCTCTGCCATCCTTTTGGCACTTTTCCCTACTCTTTCTGCAAGAATTTCTCCAGAAGGGCATTTCAAGGTTTCTGGTAGCCAACCAGAGTTAAAAACAATGGATTAAACCAGCCCAGCTGCACCCAGTTCTCCTTACACCTATTATACACCAACACCCAGCAATCAGGACAGATAGTTTATTTTCGGTCTCTATAATAAATCAAGAGATTTTATTGAAGGGGGAGGTGGGTTCTGCTTTTCTCAGAAAAAGCTCCTGAGACACACACACATATATATATATATATGCATCTGCAGCATGCATTCCTAGTGGACACACAAAGCCAGATTTGGCTGTAGAAGGATGCAAGAACAAATCAATACACAACTGGGCAAATAACTAATTCATCTGATAAATTCTGCCTTTCTGCTCGTAACGTATCCCAAAGCATATTGGTGCTTTCCAAAAAATGATGTATGTGCTTACTCAGGAAAATTTTTATTTTGCTGCTTGTTTGCATATATTCTGAAGTTTGGGCCCGTAGCTACACGCCAGCGATCACACGCCCAACGTGGCACCGTTTCTCTGCGGGAAATAGCGTTTGCAGCGCAAAGCTCTTTATGCACAATTTAAAAACCGAAAGCTGAGAAAGCCAGAGAAGCCAGGAAAAAATGACCAAAAAAAAAAAAAAAAGGCTTCATCCCCTGCCTCTTCCCAAATCCAACCACTCTGCTTTGATGGGCAAATCTATATCAGCCTGTTTTCTTTATTATAAAGGTCTGTATCATTACTCAAACAGTAGCCACCACTCAGTAGCCACCGTCAACGCGTCCGTCGGAGCAGGATCAGGAATTACCTGGTTGTAGGGGTAGAAGAGGGTGCAGACAGCACAGTATGGCTCACTCAGGGCAGCAGCTGCATTGAATTTTCTTTCAGCTGGGAAATTATGGGCTTTATTCTTCCACTGGAGGGAAAGTAAAGATTTCAAAGCCTCCGGGTCGCTCATATCTTCCTCCCCAGAAAATGGAAATGTTTCTAGAAAGAAAAAAAAAATCCAAAACAAGGGACAGTCAGTAGAGGAGCAAGAGTTTGCAGAGAGTAGAGGCAAAATGCAGCAAGGCAGGGTTGAACAGCTAATGTTTCAGACACAAGAAGTTCAATACATGAGAACAAACAACTCATCTGTGGTTCTTCATATGTGTATATGCCTGAAATACTTGCTTTAATGGATATAACCAATTTATGGGTAGGACAGACAAATAGAGACACCCATCACCTAATGGAACTGGCCGTGAGGAAGAAGAAGGAAGAGAATCTGGATGTACTGCCCCCGTAACTCTGACCACTGTCTGGCTGTGGAAACCTACAGCATCCTCTTCAAAACGCCTGATGCAAGTGCAAGGAAATGCCCCGTTCCTCTCTCCAGCAGCCACGTGCTCTGGAAGACACACCTGCAGCCCGTGCTGGTTTGGTGAGCCCAGTTCCCAGTTCCCACTGGTCAGCAGCCAGTCTGCTCAGCCCTCCCAGAGCACATCCCCTACCTGTTTCTGCAAACACAAGTCTCGGCCGTGAGACAGCCTGGGTTCCAGGGCTCATTTTGCTTTTCTGAGCTCTTTCACGGTTCCTTCCATCGAGTGGGCACCCCTAAGCCTTCCATTCGCATTCACCACCAGCTTCCCCTCTGCCAGAGCTCCGATAGGTACCACTCCTGCTAATTAGTTTCCTAATTCTTTGTTTTTACAAAACCTTTAAAAGGCCCTTGGCATTTTATGATTAAACCACCGCAGACTCCATTTGTGTCAGTCCGGGGCTCCATGTACCATTCCTCATTAAGGAATTTTAAGTCACTACAAGCGTTAAAGACATTTTCCACGCCAGACTAAGTGGAAACCACTCATGTCATTGTCAATCTGCAAAGTTTCCAAAAGAGCGGCTTTGGCCGAGGAACTCAGAAACATCTTAGTGGAACATTATCAGCAGAGCTCAGCACATTAAACCCAACTGCTCACTGCTTCACTGTTAATTACTGGAAACACGTGGTTAATGGTCTGCTCTCGACAAGCCCAAGCCTCCTCCCGATTCCTACCTCCCTTTTAAGATCTTCAGACTCTTGGGTTACCAGAAATGATAAAAGGAACTCGTCGTAAAACACTTTGCTACGTTTGCTCCTCAGATTCTAAATGTTCCCCCCAACTAATCCAATATGCATTTGCCAGATAATGTGGGAAATGTTATTGAATTTAATTAATCAATCCTTTTTTTGAGATGATGAATGGTCTCCGTGTATCTCTGTCACACTTCAGATGAGGGTTACTTCCTAAAAGGTGTCTTTTCTTCCTATATTTTTATCTTGGTATCCAAAGACTAACAATAACTGCTAATACCACAGCCTTTTCCCCAGCACTGCACAGGATTCTGCTGGAAAGGGAGAGAAGCAGGAACAGCCAGGGGAGAGCCAGGATTTCCTTCCGCAGGGAAGGCACAGCCCACGCCAGGAACTGGTGGCCAGTTCCACCAGTATCCACCCAGCACTGGGCCTCCTAACAAAACTGTTTTACAAGGATGTGTTCTACAATCAGAACTTCAGCTACACATTCCTACATGTCCACACCTCATGTAAGGCACAGGCAAAATTGAAAACACACCAGTGACCTCAGGTCTGCAGACTCACACTTTCAAGATGCCTTGTTTTCAAAGCAGAGCCCAACTCTCACCTTTTGAAGAAATCAAGGACCTTTAACGACATTTTAAGACAGGAGCCAAAAAACAAACCACGTTTTCCTCCAAATTTCAGCCAGAAGACAGGCAAGGATTTATGATACCAGTGAAATCAATGAAACCAGCATCATAATCCAGAGTGACAGATGGAGAGAAAAAAGGAAATTTCTGTTGTGTGTTATCATCACCTTCGCTCATCCCAGGATGGATTCGAGGCGAGACACAGCACTGAGGATGGCTTCAACATTTCCAGCAAGTTATACACAAGCAGAAAAGGCTAACGCTAACACAATTTGTCTCAGCTGAATCTTAGCACAGCATATGCATTCCCTTCATTTCCATGCTCGCTCTTCCTCGCAGCAGCCTCCAGACCATCCTTCCACATCAGCCCTGAAAAAGCGAGGAGCGCAGGGAGCTGCTGCTATTCCCTGGCGGGGAAGGGAAGAATCTGTTTGATCACATTTTGCCCACCAGTGCTGTAAATCAGTCCCCAAGAAACACCAGCTTTCACAGAAAGTTGCTCCTGAGCCAGCCAAGTCCCCGTACACCATCCAACAAGTCAAAACAGTGAAAAGAATCTGTCTAATGAGGATCCTTCAGCACAAAGTTTGCTACAAGGTCTCACACCAAAACACGAGAACTAGTCTCAACGGCCTTTCAAGGCTTCTTTCCACATGACACGTATGTGAGAACATCAAACACAGCAGCCCTGGTGAGGAAATGGATGCGCGGAACATCCCCTTCCTACACCAACTTTCTCTAAAACCAATGATATATTCTCTGAAGGAAAGCGAACACGAAAGATGTCGTCCTTTTGAATACAGAGTTGAAGGTTCCTTGAAAGCAGGGCATAAACCTTCTCACCATGGACTTTTCTATGTTCTGATGATTTTATAACGTGGACATGTTGCAGTTTCCCCCCAGCCAGCAGCTAGAACCACACAGTCACTCCTCATGCACCCTTTCCCCCCAAGAGGAGTGCGGGGAGAGGGAAAAAAGCAGGGAAATGGGAGGGAAAATACTTGTGGGTTGAGATAAAGACAGTTTAGTAGAAACAAGAACAGAAAAGGAAAAATAACAGTAATAATAACAGCAACTCTCACCACCCGGTGGATTGGCACCACCCCAGCAGTGACCCCTGCCCCACGGCCAGCCCCACTTATGTACTGAGCAGGACGTCTATGGTATGGAATATTTCATTGGCCACTCCATCCTTCAGTCTATACTGCTATGGGAAGCCGAAAAAGTCCTTGAACAGTGTAAATATCCCCTTTAACTGCAATCGCCAGAAAGAAAATTAACTCTTTCCCAGCTGAAACCAGGCCAGAGCAAGCCCCAGAAGTGGTAAATTAACCACACAACAGAAGTGATATGTAGAGCTTTTTTTCTTTTTTCTTTATCCCTAGAGTCTTATGGCATTCACAGGGACTGGAATGTGGGAAAAGAAAAAAAAAAAAAACCAAACAGGGATGTACAGTTAAGCACTGAGAGATTTTCTGCTTCTCATTTCTGGATCTGCCAAGTAAAGTTGGACCTCAACATTCACAGGAATTCAAAAGCTAACCAAAAATTTAGAATTAACTTTCTCTATACACATAACAGCAGCTCTAACCCCCACCACTCTCCGAGGTGAACAGATCTCATCTGAATGCAATATCTAAGGAGGAGCTTTTACTTTAAGACATTATTTTCTGTGAACTACTTTTTTCCCCTTTGCCCAAAACGCTGCCTGACTCTGCAGCCAGCAAAATATTTTTCTTGAGAGAAAAAAAGGGTGGGAGGTGAGAAGGGACACCTCCCACGGATGAATTTTACTTCCAGCTGGGTTATCAAAATGGGAACACACTGCATTGCTGCATTTTCTATTGGTTAAGTGTAACACAAAAAGTTTCAGGCCAGTTATGTTAACGACTTCAGCAATTTTTTCAGATCAGACCAGACATACGAGCACTCCTGATGCTCGTGCACTCACCCTCGTCGCTGGAGGTCTCCTGTTTAACCACTGACAACGGGGAGCGCGTCGGGGGTTTGCCCAGTGGGTGACGACGACTCTTTTTTATCTCCATCTTCATTTTTGAAAAAGCAGAAGCAGTCTGTAACAAAGCAGAGCAAGCAGGATGGGAACCCCAGAATACCTTGGCAAGTAAAGGGGAGTACAGGGCAAACACCGCAACCATTGTCACAAAAAGCTCTTGAATACATGCAGTAAAATCTGTATTATTAGTAGCAGGAAAAGAGATTATCTTTTGAAGACAGTAACGAGTTTGATTAATCAACTATCATCAGTGCAATGATGGACTGAAGTATGGACTGAACTGGGAGAAAACACCCAATCTCTTCCAGTAAGAGCACTCTATGGCTCACCCACACGACACTAGTCCACTGGAGCCTCGGGCACAACCCAGGACTCCTCTCCTTCCAACTTTGCTCCTCAACGTGTTGCTTAAAACTAACAAATCTCACAGTCACCTCCCTGGTCGCGCCTACCTGTAAATCACTGACCTCTGCAGCGACCTCTGTGTTTTCTGCTTCTGCATTTTCCTCCTCCTTCACAGAGATTTCCATAGGGACTGTCTCCTCCTGCCAGCTTGGACTCTTCTGGGTGGCAAACTGCTCAAAGGCCTGCTGGCAGGACATGCGCTCCTTGTCAAACACCACCTTTTTGGTCCGTGGAACCACGTAAAGCATGGGAATGATGGGCCGAGGTTTGAAGTCCTCTTCCTCCACCGGTGCCTCCGAGGGCTGGATAATGTTCAGGGGAGCCGGGGGCAAGCTCTTTTCTGCCGCGGAGGATGTGGGACCTGCTGGGGGTACTGGTGGCCGTGCTGTTGGGGCCTCGTCCTCTGCCAGCGGCTGCTGGGGTGGTGGCGGCGGTGGCAGCGGTGGCTGTTGTGGCAGAGGAGGCTGAGAAGCTTGCAGATGGTGCTGGTGTTGATGGAAGAGGTGCTTCTTCTTTCTCTCGCCCTTGACTTTCGGAGGACGGGCCTTTACTTTGCAGTCACCTGTTTGAAGAAATAGGCAACGTTTAGCTTCACGGGCCAAGATTTCTGAGCATTTCATATTTTTCTCCTTTCATCAAAAAGCTCCATTTTTGGGGCTAACTTAATACATCGTGGCATTATTCTTCCCTTCAGCCAGGCAGACCGAAGGCTGTAGACACATTCAGCTGTACCTCAGCGCTGACTTGGAGAAGCCCACTTTAGAAATAAAAGACTGGTTTCATTTCTATGGACTATTTAGTTCTTGACTGGAGCAGAAAGGCTGCCAAAACAAAGGTTGCCTGGAGGGAAAATATCTAAACCTCTAAGAAACTGGACAGTGTGCCAGAAAACATATAGTATGTTCCATTAGCCATGACTATGTATTTCAAGTTTTCTATATCAGCAGTCTCCAAAGTGGGGTGTGCAAACCCCCCCACCGGGGAGCAGGAAGAAAATAGTTTTGTACCATTAAGAAATAAAATAAAATACATCTTTAAAATAGTAGTTTATCTTTAGCTCATCCATTTTTCTGGGTTTGTGTATATTTTATAATGTTTGTAATATATTAGCACAGTAATACCTGTATAGATTGGGAAGTGTGCCCAAAAATTTTGTGCTAATGAGGGGCACAATCAAAAAAGTTTGGAGACCACCATTAAACCTCTGGACCTGCCCCCCCTTTACTGCTCCCTGTGTTTGCAAGCACAGCCCTTATCTGTGTGTCAATGCATTCAACAGCCCTGGGAAATGAAGAATTGAACAAAAATACCCGAATCATTATTACCAAAAGATTTCGACTGTAAGGTCTTTAAAAAAAAAAAAAAGGCCTTTACAACATAAATCAAGCAGAGCGTTGAAGGAAGCCTGTTCCGGACACCGTGCCAGCGCTCGTTACTGAGATATCCTTTCCTAACACTTGCTCCATTTGTCCTTGTTCCTCCTACCTTACGGTCATTCATCTTATCTGCATGGTTCTGCAGGACTCTCGCACAGCTGTGACAACAAAAACCCTTCAGGAACAGCTAGACGTCTCAATATTTTTACCAGAGGCAGTAACGACCCATAAAATTCTTCCCCACCGATCTTCCCAATATAACTCTGCTAAAGGATCCACACAGTGGGATTTTACAGCAGTAATTAAAATTCCTACTGGCCGCCGAGCGAGTGTGTCTAGGTTAGGGCAGGAGATGCCTTCATATCTTGCCTCGTTCCATCTAAGATGATGTATGTTCCCTTTGCCCGACTCTTCCCCCACTTCATGAATGAAGTTATCAGTTCTCTCGGAGCAAAGTAAATAATGGCTGTTCCACAGACAGACGCCAGCGCTCAATTTATTTCATAAGAGATTGTTTTTCACCCGCAGACGCTATGACTGGATGACTCTGCTGCAAAAGGTCATTTTCCCACTATCAGGATGGGGAGGAAGGCTGATGGCAACCAAACAAAGACAGACTGTTCACCCTGTAATGATGCTTCACCAACCCCAACCTACTCAACCTCCTCCGTTAAGGACTAAACCAAAGGCACCCAGCCAGACCTGCGCACAGAAAATCAGATAAACCATCGCTCGGTGACGAGGGGCCTGCAGGAAGAAGGGTTTGAAAAGAGAAGGTGAATAATCCCACAATAAGACAAAGCGCTAAAATCCCTGCTGAAATCTTCCAGGGGACACCTCAACCTCAGCATTTCCCAGAAGTCTGCTCCGATGACTTTATTTACACGAATTTATAAAACAGGGAACAAATCCAGCCCAAATAGTTCTTCTTGTACTTGTGCAGGCAGTCCCTCAGATAAACTGGTTTGTTCTATCACAGAAAAAGGAATATTGAATTTCCTTAGAGAAACAAACATATCGAATGAAAGGCAAATTGCATTTTTCCCCAGTTGCACAAAACCAGATCATATTTACTCTCTATACACTTGGAGAATTCTCTACCCAACAACAAAACAAATGCCATTCACCAGCTTTATTGACTTCTAAATGGGTAATTTGACAGCAGCTGGCGTGTAGAACTTTGTTTAAAAGTTTTTGCATTAAGATGGACAAACCAGTCTGCAAGCAAATCTATAAAATCAGAAGCTGGGAAAAAGCAAGGTAAAATTCCAAGTCCCTATCTGGCTCCCACGAATACTTCCAGAAAGGGAAGGGATCTTTACAGAGACATTAATACGGTGGGTTAACAGCAGAATGCCTGTCCATGGTCCTTCTGCTGAAGAAAAAAGGCACAAGTAACAGAGTCAGGGCACATGGAAAACTGCAGCGCAACACTTTCAGGTTAAATTTGATAAAGACCCAGATTTTCATTCTGTCCAATATCTGGGTGAGGATCCCCTTGCTGGACTCGGTCTGTTAATTCTGTGCTTTGTCAGAGCAAAGGAATATCCAAGTAAAAACGCCCATAATTTGTCTTTGTGTAGGCACGTACGATGGCAAGGGTGTAATTCCAGAGGTTAATGAAACGTGGTGGGAAATAACACACAGCTATTTTGCAGTTAGGCATTTCATCGCTTCTTCTCACGTTATTTAAAAAAATAAAGTAGAATCCTCCTGTAAGACACCTGGTTTGCAGCCCAAGGCCCAAGTCTGCAGGACTCGGAACAGGCGCAGCATCGCGGGTGACACCTGCGGACTCACGGGGTGTATTTATGCTGCAGAAGAGCTGAGCTTAAAGACCCTCTCCCTTTTAATTCCAAGTCCTAAGACAACCTGCTAAGAATTCTAAATGTATTAATAGTAACATAATAAATTATGAATATGAAGCTGAGTCATAAAAAAAAGAAGAAAACAACGTAAGGTATCTGGGTCAGAAATCCTGAAAACCTCACGTTATTAATACCTGGCTAGTTCAGCTCACCAACACGAAGCACGAGACCTACTTTGAAGCTATGAATGATTACTTTGAAATCTCATTCTTCGTCCTTCTCTAGGTCATCTCTTCTGGTTTAAGTAGAAAATCAAGCCAAATTACAACCAGAGGAAGATAAAAAGGAAGTGAAGGAGCTAAATCATGGCTAAATTGCCATGAGCAGGGCCATCCAAGCAGATGCTATTTTCTTTTTCAAGATGAAACCAAGACACTTGGGAGAGGTAGGATGGAGAAAACTAGAAAATTCAGTGCTATTTAATTGCTGTATTGCATTAGGAAACTTGTTTATTTGCCAACAGCCACACTGAGCACCAGACCTTGCAGAAACTGCAAAGCAAATAGTCTAGTTCTCATGACACTTTCTGCAACGGTGCCGAAAACAAGTTTTTCCCTCTTGTGCTAACAGTTAAAGAGCTCTTCACAGGTAGTCTAAGCGTATGATCTGGAACATATTCGGCCAGAACAGAGTTTTTATTGTTTCTCTGCCATTCTAAGAATCTCAGATCCGTCCTTGTCACTTATCTCTTGTCTCTGAAGGGATATCAGCATTTTGGGCCATTTATTACACGAATCGACTGTTAAACTTGTACAAGAGCTGAGAGCATACAACTTAACACACCATTGACACTTTCAAGCTCAGGGCAGTAGAAATTAACTGTCTGCTCTGTGCTGCTCCTGCTCAGTACAACAATGATCTTCAAACTCCTTATTTCCCCTGAAAAGAGAAAACACACATCTAGCTAAGAGAGACTCTGGGACTGAACAAAGACCTCAATTCTTTCCCCAGAGCTTCCACAGATTTCCTTGAAGATCATTATCAAGGTTCTCTAAACAGTCGGCAGCCTCAGCTTTCTCCAAATGCTAAACAAATAATGGATATGCACAATATATGAAAATGAATTCACTGGTGTTTATGAAATGCTGGAGAGTGCCTCAAAGAGAGAGTGCATCATAGAAACATCAGCTACTTAACCACGCACATTAGGGGGAGGAAGAAAAAAGCAGCTTACTCCCAGCAAGAATTGCAATCTTTCATACAGAGCCAAGGAAAAAAGAAGTATCACCAAAAAAAGCCTCCAGCAAGACAGCTGCAGTCAGGCCTTTGGGACTAACCATAGGCAGAAGAAACCATAAAGGACTGGGAGTTGTCATGGACTAGTATTAACTTCAGCCACGCAAAGAAAGCTGAAAAGCTTCCCTCCTAGAAATCCAAACCTGGAACTTGCGCTCCTGCAGCAGCCGTGGATCCCACACAACCCCACGGCTGCCTCAATTCCCAGTCTCTGTAAGAAACGGGGAGGAAGGGAGGGAGAGGGGAAAGATTAATTGCACAAGGGAGTGCACAATTCATTCCTTTTCAGAGCAGGACACAAAATATATTTATTTGTTTCTCTATGAAATATTTAAAAATATTCCTCCCGTAATATATATTTTTACAAACCTGTAATAGTTTTGGCAGAAATTTCAAGCCCTGCCAAGAAAGCTATTTGGACTGAATCCTTAAAGAGAAGGGAAAATCAATTGCTGCTGTAAATGATGGTGTATTTCAGTGAGCACAGATTTTATATCGGGAAAGACTCTGCTGATATTTCAAGAGAAATAAACAACAGCAGACAAGTTATTTACAAATGTGTTTTAGAGAGATAGCTCGCCCCAGTTCTTCACTGAAGTGATGTGCCATCAGTGAGCAGGGCCCTCACCTTCTCCCTCAATCCCTTTGCTTCTCTCCTCTTCCTCCAGATCTGCCCCTCTTTTCAGCTCCTCTTTTACTTTCACGTCTTCCAAGGCAGTTTCGATAGCCATGACGTCCCCGAGAGACTTCTGATCCTCTGTTTTATGTCTTCTGGGCTGACTCCTTTTTCTGTGAGACCTAGAAGTACAGAAGTGTGATTTGACATAAAAGAGCAGCCTTCAATATACGAAACGATCGCCGACTTAAAAAAGCTGAATACAAAACAAAAGGATCTTCTTTGGAGAGCAAACACAAGGTAGCCAACAATAGCTACAGGGCAAACCGCGTATCTGAAAGGAAACAGATGAACCTTGCATGACACAACATTTAAGATTCATTCACAGAAGCCATTAATTGCCCCGTTTTCTTGAAGAGCCTTTTCCCACCATTACTAATGTAAGCTCACGAGCTGCAGTTTGAGTCATTTTAATTGTTTTTTAAATCTATTTTGCTTGCGTTTCCAAATACAGATGAAAACTCATTATAAATCTTCCTTTCATCCTCTTGCCTCCATTCTATCATTTCTTTTCATTCTGTACGTGCTTCCCTTTGGCAAACGGCTGGAAGTCTGCAAAGGATCATCTTCCAGCTCTGAAATACTCCCCAGCGCTGCCAGTTTCTAAAAGCCCAGCAGAATGAACGCGTGGTGCATAATCAATAGGCAGTCTATGGTTTTTCAGCAATATAATTCACAGGGTCCAAGGCCTATGAAGAAGTCTAACCAAACCCAAAACACATATTAGTATGTTCAGACAAGGCTGTTCCTTTCTAAAGAGTCAACGCCTCTCAGACAAAGAGATTACAGTAGCCACGATGCAAAGGAAAATGCAAACTCGGAGTCAGGGTAATGTCTTTTGGTTAGGAACCAAGCACCTACAGCCACTCACTCGCTCCCCACCTCTCACTGAGAACAGGGAGGGAAACGGGGAAGAACAACAGCCAGAAAGCTTTTAGGTCGGGACAGAGACAGTTTAACAGGTGAAGGAAAGAGCAGACGTTAAAAAGAGAAAGAACCAAGCCTGGGAAATCCACTCACCATCCTCCACGGGAGCCCAGGGCCCAGCCAGTCTCTAAATAATGGCCACCTCGGAAGCCAAGCCCCTCTTCTTTCTCTTTACCCCAGTTTTTATTGCTCAGTGTAACGTTTTATGGTACAGAACATCCCTTCGGCCACTTTGGCTCAGCTGTCCCAGCCGTGTCCCCTCCCAGTCTCTCACCCACCCCCAAGGCACTCACTGGGCAGACTGGGAAGAAGATCAAGCCTTGACACTGGGTGAGCATCACTCAGCAAGAGCCAAAACCTCGGTGCCTTATCAGCACGTTTTGTTTGTACCCACAGATCCCAAACACGGCCCCATGGGCTGCCACCAAAAAAAAGTTAACTCCATCCCAGCCAGACCTAGTACAATTTCTAATTTTTTTTATGGGACCTATCAAATAGCTCCTTGAATGTTGGGTTTAAGTCTAACAAGCTCTCAGAAGATATTGATTCAGAGACCTGCAATTTTTACACCATTTTTAGCAAGCAGAGATTTTTTTTTTTTTTTGAAAGCAGCGTTTTCCATATGGCCTCCCTGTTCCAGGCCTTTGCATCTACCATCGTAACAAACTCTAAAACACAATCACGCTGCACTCATCGGCCCAAACCACTAGAAAAGCTGAAATTCAGCTTCCCAGAAGAAGTTTCAGAGCCTCAGAAACTCAGCTGCTAATTAGATTTGGAGTCCAATGAAGTTAAGAGCCCTTCATCAGGTAACCAACAAAGAAGGATGGGAAAAAAAAAAAAATCAACCTGAGATGAATGATTAATAGAAAAGAAAGTTGATCCATATGCAGAGTGATTTATAATTGCTAGACTCTAGCCATATGGTAGCCCTCCAAGCATAGATGTTAACTTCGCACCTGCAAGACATTCATTAGCAGGAACACAGAGCTGAACCCAGAAGGATCAACTTTTCTCTTCACCCATATCCGAAGTACACGCCACCTCCTCCGCGTGGGAAAAGCAAGGTGGGAGGAGGAGATAAACCTGTAAGACTTTTCCAGTGCAGCTGGAACTTTCCATAGGTGGTGAAAGCATCGGAGGAGAATCAAGTGTTACCAGCTATTTTTAGTAAAGTGTGTGTTTTATTCCCGTGGTGTAGAAATGTCAGGCAAAAATTAAATCACAGAGCTTTACTCACAGCAGATAAAAAAGATCTTTTTGCAGTGCTCTTCTCACTCTGAAGCTGTGGGAAAATGAAGAGAGGCAGAAAGCACATCATTTAAAGAAATTGTGCTTCCAGAACGACAAGCTGAAGGCTGTACATTTCCAGAGTGAAGATGTTCTGTATCTGACATAATTCGCCTACCAGAAACGGGCTTTTTGTGGACTACACTAAAACAGTCTCTCGCTGAAGCCATAAAGTAAACAAAGTTGAGTTTTTCAAGGTAACTAAGTCTGAATGACCTCAGAGAAGAAATAACATATCTCCCCGCAGAGTTTAAAAGCTACATTTTCCAAGAGAGCTGGCAAAAAAGCGCAGCGTTTGTACTCTTTGAAGAACAGCCCACAAAGTGACTTAAATTAAGTAGACACAACTGTGAAGAGGTTTGGGCAGAGGTGAATCCCATTCTTCCACTGAAGTCCATCCTCCTGAGAAAAGTCAGTCTTCAAGTAAAATTACATCTTTCCAAAACATAAGCATAGGAGAGAGACTACTGCTAAGTGGGATTCAACAGCTTCAAACCCGCTTCGGGATAATACCAAAATAATCTAAGAAACAAGGAATAGATAAGGAAAAAAAAAAAAGCATCTGGATTCTTTGCAATAGCTCAGGTTAAGAAAGAGGCTTCTCTGCTAAGCAGAGGGAAAATAATCCTCAGTGTTCATATAGTACCTTACACTGTGCAAATTATCTAAGTAACCCTTAATAGCCATAGGCAGTAAAGAGATTCCCAGTTTCCAGATGTGGAAGGAAAAGGTTCAGGGACTCACTGGAGTTCCCAGTCATTGCCCACAGGGCAGGAATCGCACCTTCTGACTCCGAGACTGCACTGCTTTTCCTGAAGCTCACTGTAGAAGGGTTAGTTGAAAGCATTTTAGAAATACACCCTCTGGAGTGGAAGACCAGTTATCTGCCCCAATACCCATTTGTCACGGCTTTTGGAGTGTGGGTTTAGTGGGGAACATGCTTTCCCATTTCAGCATTTGTAAAGTAATAGACAAATCATTCCACGTTGAAAAGGCAAGACATGGGATCACCAGTCCAAGGCAACAGTGGGTGACTGAAAACTCCTGGAAGACAATAAACACCAGTGCTGGAGGAAGACAGACACTCTTACTAGTATCTTAGCTCTTTCTCTGCTACAATGCCTAAATAAATCAGCTATCATAAAATTATTAGGGCAACAGTTTTTAAACTGTTACTCAAAGTCCCTATCAAAGATGGCCCCAGAAATCTCAAGTCGATTTAAAGCTTTTTCCCTGGATTTCAAAGAATTGCTATTGGAACTGAAATTACAAGAGAATATTGCATCTGGATGAAGCGGCACAATTTCCAGAGACTCCCAACCCTCACACCAGAAATTCAACAAATACCAGATGAGAGCAGAAGGAGGTATGGCTGCGTGCTGCACTGCAAGTGCTTTGGGTAACAGGCAGAGCAGGAAGGAGAATGATGTAAAAAAGAGAGGTAAGGGAGCATATGGAAGGGCACACGCTGCATACGTTACAGCCCTTTGACAATTCGGTTTCCTAGAATACAGAGCCTCTTTCTTCAGGCAAGCTTGGTGAGGAAGGGAAGTTCTCCCATTGACAGCCCATATCTAAAACAATCTCGTTCCATTCCACTTTCTGAGAGCAGCGTTTTATTAACTACCTGCTTGGGTGACCAGTTGGCTTTATCTACAACCAGTTCACCATTACCCATCGCTACTAATTCAATAGATTAACTGCACGTTCAGGAACAGAAAACCAGAACAGACGTGACCCAGCTGAGGTTCTCTAGTGATGCAAGAGGAGATCTCGGAAAACAACACAAAACCAAGATGAATTCTGCAAAACCTCGATGCCCGAGGGTTTTCCGTGCCCTTTCAAGGGAACAGACATGAAAAAACCAACCAAAAAAGGAACACACTTTCAGAGTTACTATTTTAAGAAACTCAACAGGAAAAAGAATGAAGTCATTTAAGTTGATGAGGGAAGTCACGTACCGGTGTTTGTTGTCCTCTTCCTCATCTCCTATCCTATAAAGCAAGATTCCAACAGTAAAAGGTTACATGCCAGATTTTCGATTCAAGCATGCTGTAACACACAAACCCCACAAACTTGTAGAAAATTAATACAGAGATCAAAGGAAGCACAGAAAGGCATGCATAAAATCCCTTTTGCAATTGATGGGGTGTTTTTTTTTTCCTTCTGCTTTCTGATAAGTGAAGCTATAAATGTTTACTATAGATTTTTTGTCTTCCAGGATAAGAGATGAGACGCGAGGGGGCACATAGCGTCCTACTTTCAGAAAATATGTGCTTCTGTAACATTTAAAGGCAGCAGAACAATGAGGGAGCACATTACCCCAGAGAAATTACAAGAGGAATTGTAAAATAAATAAAAAAAACAAAACCAAAAAACAAAAGAAGAGATTGAACTATCCGAAACTAAGAATTATAGTGTTTAAAATGTTAACAATTAAAATCAAACACAATGCTCAGACGTAATGTTTAGTCTTTTTACTTTCTCTTTACCTGCGAAGCAATTTAGCCTTCAACTCTGCCTTGGTCTCATTCCAGGCGTCCAGTTCTGGACTAGTCAGGGCTGTAGGTTTCATGTGGTCCAGGACAGTATTGTCTTTTCCTTGTTTCCATAAATCATAACGTTCTGGTTGCAGAACCCTCACAAAGACATCCATAGAAATCTTCACCATGTCCTTGCGGCAAGTACACTGCAAGAGAAGCAGACACCACATCAGACCACAGGAATGCCTTTACTTTTCATCAGCCAAATTTGCCTTTCTCCAGAGGCCAACTGACGCTCTACTGGTTTTGTCCATAAGGCCTGTGGTGGTTCCTGGGGTACAGGGTTTGCACCGGTGCATATGTGGGGATGAAAAGCATTGACTCCACCTGCTGTTGGCAAAACCAGAGACAGCACAAGCTGCCACACTCTCAGAGAGCAGCTGAAGACTGTGTTCCCAAGGATTTCCTTCTCCCTCTAAGCCTGCCCCCCCACCTCTCTGACACCCAGCACACCCCCATCTCCTGTCTCACAGTCATTAGGCAGTAATAGCTTTGGCCTATATAGGCCAGGTCTGAGTCTGATCTCAAACCTACATTCCTTCCATCAGCCAGGCTCTCGTGGAGTTTCTCAGGCTAAAAAGAGATTATTAGTATCGCTTCATAACTGAAAAAAGGCCTTAAAGGAACAAAAGATTAACCTAGCGAATAAGGCAGTTAAACGTCGTAATTATACATCATGATGTTGCACATAAATCCCTCAGAAGAGTGGAGAGAAATAAAAAAGGCTACAACAATAAGTACATTCTGCATCTAAACCACATATACCTAAGCCAAAGAAATTGTGCATTATTCATTTCAACTAACATATGCCCATTAAAATTAACCTCTGGAATTACACCCTTGCCATCGTACGTGCCTACACAAAGACAAATTATGGGCGTTTTGACTTGGATATTCCTTTGCTCTGACAAAGCACAGAATTAACAGACCGAGTCCAGCAAGGGGATCCTCACCCAGATATTGGACAGAATGAAAATCTGGGTCTTTATCAAATTTAACCCGAAAGAAGGCAGGGGACTAAAAATGACACAGTAATTGCAGAACATCTAGAACATCTCTCTTACAAGGAAAGGCTGAGGGACTTGGGGTTGTCTTAGTCTGGAGAAGAGAAGACTGAGGGGGGATCTGATCAATGCCTATAAATACTTCAAGGGTGGGTGTCAGGAGGATGGGGCCAGGCTTTCCTCAGTGGTGCCCAGGGACAGGACAAGAGGGAACGAGTATGAACCTGAATACAAGAAGTTCCATCTAAACACGAGGAAGAACTTCTTTGCTGTGAGGGTGGCAGAGCCCTGGAAGAGGCTGCCCAGAGAGGTGGTGGGGTCTCCATCTCCGGAGACATTCAAAACCCACCTGGACACGTTCCTGTGGGACCTGCTCTGGGTGACCCTCCTCTGGCAGGGGGTTGGGGGAGATGATCTCCAGAGGTCCCTTCCCACCCCATATCGTTCTGTGATCACCAACCCCTGCCTGAGGCTGCAGCCACAGCTTTGCTGTTGTGTGTGGAGAGCTGAGCCCCTTTCAGCTCTGCTCTGAGGTGCAAAGCTTTGCTTGTATGGACTGGCACTAATTGCTTTTCAGCTTCCAGTGGAGGATGAGGTAATTAGTCACTTTGCAGGGCTTTTTCTGTTCACCTTCCCTCTACACCTTTTCAAAACTGTTCTATCCTTTCCTTTAGCATGAAATTAAACTTGCTTCTCCCCTTTCTTTCATTTTTCACTGCCATTATTAAAAGATTTATGGCCCTAGTTAGGAAGCCACTGAGAGAGAGAGGAGAGAGTCTTTCTGTGCCGTTCCTGGCCACCCCACGTCCCTCCCAGCTCCTGATTTTCATTTTTTAGAGCGCTCTGGCTGCCTTCTGCTCTGCCTGGGAGAGCTGCAATAACCCCAGCGTGCCGAGTGGGAAGGAGTATTTATGGACAGGCACTTTCAGGAAAACTCAATTCATTTAATGAAAAATAGCGTGGGACGGCAAGGCTGGAAATGCAATTTGGCCACAGAGAGGCAGGAACACAGCTGGTGCCCGGGCTTCCCGTTCCTGGCCAGGCAGGAGCTTCTCACCGGCACCTCCATCAATACCGGCTTAAGGGATTTGTATGGAGCACATTTTCAATCACTTTTCCTAAAGAAATTTTAAAAGCACCTGTGTGCTGCTACAAAGAGGGATACAGAAGAGCACCCCACAGCACACACCATCAATGAGCTACGGAGATTGACCTCCTCTGCCTTTACAAACCGGGGAAAATGGCTTAAAAGGGGATCAGTCCCTTCCTGATCCTACCCTGGACCCACTGCGGTGCCCCACACAGATGTCAAGGCCTTCAAATCAAGTGGAGCAAATCCCAAGTCAGATGGGTCTAAAGGTCTCCAGAACAGTCTCCAACCACCGCCAGCTTCAGAGTCTCACAACAATGTAAAGTATACACAGACTATTCAGCTCTGGTGAGGCAACACCTTGAGGATTGTGTCCAGTTTTGGACACCTCAACACAAGAGAGATATCGAGGTGCTGGAGCGGGTCCAGAGGAGGGCAACGAAGATGGTGAAGGGCCTGGAGAATAAATCTTATGAAGAGTGATTGAAGGAGCTGGGACTGAGGAAGAGGAGGCTGAGGGGAGACCTCATCACTCTCTACAACTACTTGAAAGGACACTGTAGAGGTTGGTACTGGTCTCTTCTCACAGGTAATTAGCGATAGAACAAGAGGGAATGGCTTTAAGCTGCAACAGGGTAGGTTTAGACTGGACATTAGGAAACAATTCTTCACAGAAAGAGTGGTCAGACACTGGAAGAGGCTGCCCAGGGAGGTGGTTGAGTCACCATCCCTCAATGTGTTTAAAAGTCCTTTAGATGTGGTGTCGGGGGAGAACTTTGTAGAGTGGGGTTGATGGTTGGACTCAATGATCCCAAGGGTCTTTCCCAACCCGAATAATTCTATGATTCTATCGGGGAACCACATCCCGAGCTGTCTGGATGCTGCTCAGAGGGATGCCACTGGGCTGCAGTCTCCAGCGTACCGCACCACCAGAAGCCAGCAGCAGCCAAGTTCCTTTTTTTACACAGATCTAACATGATGTATGTTTGTATTTCAATTTTAATTTAATTTTATTGCTTACACATTAGTAAGCATGAATAATTTACAAAGCCTCTTTCCTTTGAGGCTTCTTCTGGACCATACAGTTATATTTCCTCAGCTGCTGCAGTTGTGTCACGTTCCCATTCCCATCATGGCCCGGTGTTTTTCCATACCCTTCCCTCTGACACCACTTAACGCAGCAGATGCTTCCAGTACAACTGCAGAAGGGAACGTGCAAGTGTGAGGGGTGGGAGAGGGAGGAGAACATGGGCAGAGAAGGGCAAGAAATTTCCTTTGCAATCAATTACCTACCCAATTCCATTAGAGCAGGACAAAAATAGCAAGCTTGTGTTTCCCTGTCAGTGATACCCATTTCCATGTATTGCCTCCCCTTCCATATACACAGAGTCATATTTCTTTCAAAGTATTTAATTGTGGTCATAAAGACATGTATTTCCTAGGAGATCCTATTCCTACACCCCCACCTCTCTCTCCCCATCCCAATTTCTGCAGAAAATATCCTTCTGTATTCCATCTGTATTATAATATCCATTCTGTATTCCAAACCTCGTTTTGTTTGTGTGGGACAAAACTGAACCACGAAGCCCTGATCCAGGCACTCACACGACTCCCACGTACCAACAGACTCAAGAAAGATTTAAGAGCAAAATGGCCCCCCAAAGCACAGACCATGACTAAACAGTACCATGAAGGATATGCCTCTCATGTCACAGTGACAGCTGAGAAATGTAAAGAACTCTGAGATCTAATCAAGTATCTTCACGTCCCTGCTCTGTCATTACCCATTTGGTAGCCAGACCATGACATTGAGCTGCCTGGGAAGAGAGATGGTGTCAGAGCGACAAAGAGCAGAATAAACCCCAAAATATTCATAACTGGGATCTCCACGGGTCGACTGCAAGTCCTGAAAATGGGGGTGGAAAAAAACCAAAACAAAAATCAAACCAGTTTTAGGGTTCGATCTTTGCCTTCGGTTACAGGGGATCTGAGACCCAGAACAGCAACAAACCAAGAGGAGCTTCCATATTCACCAAATCTGCAGGAACTTAATTAGTTCCATCTTCTGAGGGCTTTTCCTGGCCTTATCTCTCCTTTTTCATAAGTTAATGACTCTGTTCATCGCACGGGATAAGAACATCCAAAAGCAACTCACAATCTAAGCAAAAATACACAGAGCAAATGCTTTTCAAACACAGAAACCCACCATTCTTCCTCTAGTTATTATTTTATTATCTGCTGCTCAAAGCTGGAGACTGTGGTAAAATATCTGACCACAGCAGGAGCCCTGTCCCATCCATTATAACTCTAAGACTGATAGTGGAAAATTTGTGGCTACTGAATGCATAACCGTTATCTTATTTGCAATTTTTTTTTTTAAATAAAAACACTAATAAGTCTATATAAAATAACAGCCAAATAAAAAGACTGTCTCCTTGCGGTAATAAAATGAAATGATATATGAAAAAACGCAGCCTCATTCAACCTCAACCTTCAGCATCGTTTTTGTAAGGATATTTCCCTCACTTCCCAGCTATTAACACTAAACTGAACTCCATCTGTTCCATAACGTATAAAAAGTTAACGTAAAATAACCCTTCTCCTTATGTAGAAATAGTCACAAAAATGATATATGTCAATTGGCACCTCTGGTTCTCATGGAAAAACCCCTCACGTTTAGATGAGATCCGGACCCTCTGCGCCGTCGTGGCAGACTCTGCTGGGCTCCGCTGCGCCTCTACGGAAATTTAAATGTAAGAAACCCCAACAGGCTCAAAGTTGAAGTTCTTGCAGCCATTATGCCATCATTAAATGCCAGACCAAAACCTTTCCTTAAAGCTTTTCTATCTGCTTTTTCATAACAACGAAGCCTAAAAGCAAGTTACTGGGAAAGAAAAATGGTGACATTCAAAAGGCAGCTGAGAAATTCTTGTATATTCTAGGAACAGGCAGCCAGCTCTCCTCAACTCCTCTCCATCATTCCCTGGACAAGGTACAAAGTTTCAACTTTTGGGAGAAACACAAAGTCCTCCCAGTATAATACTCTTAAATCCAATTCGTTACGGATTACAGATGTTTTACGTTAGATCTGGTTAATGCTCACCCAGTACGACAGAACAAACCAGACTGGGCTCCAGTTTGATTTTCCTTCCACTTGGCCCCTGGACATGCCCACACTGACAGCCAAGGTTTCAGACATCAACTGAAAGATGAGTGGCAGGAATTCCACAAGTAAACGGAAGAGTTAAACTTTGAGAAGAAGAAGAAAAAAAAAACCTAAAATGGATAGTTTGTGTGTTTAATGGCTGGTAGTTGAAAGCTTGTGGGGAAGATGATGAGTCTTGACCCCCTGTTTCTAGTGTAATTACCAGCATTGCCCTAAGTCTCAACAACAAACCAGTTCATTAGGAAACCCACTGGAAACCCTCTACAGAGCTTCATAAACAAAACAATTAGGCAGAGCTTTCCGAGGCCTCCCCCGGTCCCTGGCTGCAGGGCACGCTCTCTCCATGCTCCTGAACTGGCTTCATAACCTTCCATGGGGGTTTCTGTGGGTAGAAGAGTTGGGGACTCAGCTTTACCCCACTCTTCTCCATTCGTAACAAGGATTCCAGTTCAAGATATAATATAAAATACTATGTGACATGCTTCATTTTAGACAAATAAAATAATAACGCATCCCAACTGGCATTAGACTTGTGCTGATGTGTCACATGGAGATTATTTCTTATTTTTTTTCTTTTAGCAAAGCTATTTTGCAACCTCTGCCGGAATTCTGTTTTATCTTTGACTATTCTGTGGACTGCAGCTGTAAGGACACTGACGACTCCCGAATCTCCCTCAAATAAACCCAATCCTCATTGCTGCAAGACAAACGCCAGCACAGTGAGGGGCAGGGGGAGAATTGTCACGGTGGGGGCCCAAGTTCCATGTCTCAGATAAGGCTGGAAGAGCACAGAAGGGAATTCAGTGCCCTCAGCAGCACCCCGAGAGGTAGATTCAATGAAGAACCAGTCTTGTTTTGACAGACTCATTCCCGCAGAAGGGATAAACAAAATAAGACTCTGATGCAGTGGCTACAATATGGTGAACATCACTCTGAGGTTATCTCAGCATCGGTCTCTTCTCCCAAGTCACAGGCAATAACACAAGAGGAAATGGCCTCAAGTTGTGCCAGGGGAGGTTCAGATTGAATATTAGGAAAAATTTTGATACTGAAAGGGTTATTAGGCATTGGAATGGGCTGCCCAGGGAAGTGGTTGAGGCACCATCCCTGGAGGGATTCAAAAGACGGGTTGACATAGTGCTTAGAGACATGGCTTAGTGATGTTTTTATCAGAGTTAGGTTGATGGTTGGACTCGATGATCTTAAAGGTCCCTTCCAACCTGGACAATTCTATGATTCAAGGTATTACTTCTTCTGCATCATAAGACTTGGTCCACCAGTGAGCACTCTGGGTGTCAGAGAGCATGTCACGTCAGCAGGTCACGCATGAAGCAAGCAGCAAGCATGAACCGAGGTGGCGTGGGGAATATCTACATTTCCGAATTGCCAGCTACACAAGACAACTCTGGCTGAGTGACTAAAGTTATCCTTTTATCCCTGTTTGATCATCTGTGCTTTATTCATTTCTTTTAAAAAGCAAGGCGAATGCTGTGCTGGGTTACACACCTGGAAACCAACAGAGGAAGCAGTAAAATCCACCATTCCGCATCCCGTGTACGACCAAGATCCACAGGTGGTTTGTAGAAACATGAATAATTACGTTTGGTGGAACATGAAGTGTCAGTATCTAAAGTGACACGCCAAGATTTGCTTCTAACACACTATGAAATTCTTTCCCCTGATAATAACGAGAATTCTTCAGTAACATTTTTCAAAAGGATACGAAGCTGAAATACACTTTTTGAAACTCCAAACGCTACAACTTGGAACCAAGGGAGGGATGATATATAAATAAAGGAGACTACATTGTATAGCGATCCAAAAGGAAACAGTGATCAAGACCCTTCTGCAAATGGGACACCAAATGAACTGCTTCTGTCTCTTTCCTGGAATGATTGAGACCCACCTGCAGGTATTTGGGAGGCAGCCAGAGAGCAGGGTGAGCACAGAGCAGGAGCAAGGTCTGAATCCTGATGGCTGAAACTGGGAAGCACCCAGCTCTGAGCCACCCCAGGAAAACCCTGAGACTGCTCATGCCACCAGGGAAGCCAGCTGGAGGAAAATTAGAAGCGTGACTATCAGGAAAGACAAATAATGAAGCAAAATGGAGTTGAAAAAAAATTAAAGAGGCTGTTGATAAGCAATCTACTCTCAATGCACAATAATAAATAGCGGGCTTTATTTTTCAAGTGTTCTTCCTGCACAAAGCAAAGAGGGAGAAGGGTAAAAAACTCTGCCTACACTAAAGGAATCTCTGTGGAGGACATCAAAAAGGAAAGTACCTGATGAGAAAGCCTAATGTCAATTCACAGCTACTTTACACTTTTACACCGCCTTTCAGAGCTCACCATTTCTGCAATTCTGGAACAGAATGCACTATTTAGTTATTTATTCTTAGGTGGAACATAAGACTGCTCTTCTTTCTTCGTGTCTATGCCCTCATGTGTCACCCCTGAAGCAATCCCCATGGAGCAGCACCAGCTGGACAGCAAAGCACAATGCTACAGCAGCTCTGAAGAGGGATTTTTGATGGCCTTGCCACACTGGCCTCCCCAAAGCACGATGACCCTTAAGCCTCGGCTCTGACACATGAATGATTGGGGCTGGGAGACTTTATCAGGGACTCCTGGGTGACAGAGAAGCTGAACGGATAAGCTGCAGGGAGCACATTCTTCACATCGCTATTTACTGCGGCCACAAAGCACAGCACAACCTCCACGCCATAAATCACGGGGTTAGCGAGGCAGAGAGAGAACGGGGGACTCTGTCAACCCAGCAGCACTGGGACTCCATGGGCTGAGGGCAGTTTTCCATCCCAGGTTCCATCCCAGGCTCTTGGAGACTCACCCTGAGCTGGCAAAAGCATTACTAAGCAGCATTCAAAGTCAAGAACAGCATGCTTTACACCTTGCAGCAATTAACCTCAAGGAAATTAGTAGCATAAAGTAGCCTCAGTAGCATAAAGAGGCCTAGCCTGTTTTAAAAAAAAAATCTGTTTAAAAAGCAACTGATCCTTCCCAGTTCATTGCTCCAAGTGTTAGCCCAGACACTGAGCAGAGAGGGAGGCTGAGCTGCCTGAAGTCATCTGCCCCCAGCTAGAAATGTCCCATTTGCTGTGAATCGAGTCCTGAACAGTTCATCATTACATTCTGGATTTAAAAACAGAATCTCAGATGCCTCTTCTCAAGGACAGGACATCCAGAAAGGACAGACCAGATCACAGAATCACAGAAGGGTTCAGGATGGAAAGGACCTTAAAGCCCATCCAGTGCCACCCCCCGCCCTGGGCAGGGACACCTCCCACCACCAGGTTGCTCCAAGCAAAATAACTGTCTCCTTTCCATCTGAGCATGAAAGACACTGTAAAAATTCCTCTTTACTGCACAGAATGTTGACAGTAAGGCATTAGGGATGTTTACAAATAATAGAAGAAAATAAGCACCAAAAAAAAGGGGGAAGATTTTGTACCAGAGCAATTTTGAATCTGACAGAAATAAACTAAGGAAATGCTATTCCACAATAGACTTTTTTTTATGTATTCTAAGCTTAAAAGGTCTTATTAGAGTCAGTTAAGGCCCACATGCAAAGTAATGCAAAAATACAATTCTGATTTCCCTTATTTCAAAGGCCAATTTTACAATATTACCAAATGGTTTCTGCAAAAACCTCATGTATTTTCTTTTCCAAGAAAATAAGGCCATCTTTTCAAAGAAAACTTACTAACATCTGCACAGTAAGAGTAAGCTTCAATTTTACAAGGCAAATTATATGCTAGGCAACTTTAAATCACAAATACTCCAAATGTAAAGTTGAGATCTGTTATTCCAATATTGTAACAAAAAAAAAAAAACAACCCACATGTGAGGAGAGGGTTCAGAAGCAAAAAGGTGTGTAAAGGACTGAGATCCAAAAGGCATCTTTCTTGAAAATGCCTTTATATATCGGTAAAATCCCAAACAGAAGAGTCTTACTGGTCTCCCCCTTCTCCCCAGTGAAAGGACTGAGCAGCAGAGTGGGACGGAGCTGGGACAGAGCGGGGTCTGTGTGGGAGGAGAGGAAGGCTATGTATTTCAGAACAAAAAAAAAAAAGTAGGATTTTGGGAAGGAAGGGCAACTCGACCCCATTTTATATTGAGATAGATAATTCCAGCACTATCTCTGGAGTAAACAGGAGATAAAATGAAGGTATGAAAATGTCAAGCGATAGTACCCCAGACGTTATCATCCAGGAGTGTCTGCTATTAATATAAAGGAAAGTGCAAGAAATTGTTCCCCTCCCATCCACTTATTGCCAGTCCAGTTTGCTGAAGAAATAGAAAAGCCAACCTCTGAGGTACCCTTGAATTTCTTATAAAATTATACACTCTGAAAGTGTCTTTTAGAATACCAGGAGACTTAGAGGGCACCTCGACTTCAGAAAGGACCCTTTACTGAAACACTTGGGTTTGAAGGGGTTGTTTAGTCAAATACACAGCCAGTAAGACCCTCTGTCTGTTGGCAGTTGCAGCCAAGAGTTTCCAGAAACAAAGCGAATCAAAACAGTCAAGCAGAAAGGAACCGCAGGGTCATGTGGCAAAACAAAAAGGAAAAAAAAAACAAACAAACTGATGGCAAGGAATGAAAATTATCATTCAGAGCCTTTCATTCTCCAGCCCTTCAACAACCAAACAGAAAAAACCCAACCAAGACAAAGAGTTAATGGAAGACAAATGACTGAAGAACTCCAACTATGGAGTACAATGGAAAGTATTTTTCCATAATTTTCTAGGCTCTGCCTGTGCAGGTAAACATTAACTACAGTATATAGAAATAAAACCACCCTTACTGAAATGTATTATTTAACCAGTAATGTTCAGGTCTAAAGGAGAGTATTTGAGTTACAGCTGACTCCTGAAATATTGTGCCAGGATCTCCAAAGCTATAAAAAACCCCTTTTAACTCATTCCTAGATCTCTTCCTTCGCACAGTGCGACAGGCTGATACTCCTGTTAGGCAAACAGGACTGCATCTTAAAAAAAAAAAAGCATTCCCTGCCAGAGTTTGATCTCTCTCCAAAGAATGCTGAAAGTCATTCCCATCAGGGATTTGGAAAGAGACAGTGACAACACACCAGGATCATCTACGGGAGCCCCACGATGAACTGAAGGTCTCTCTCCCACCCATAGACAAGGGGGGACAGATGTGCTGTTCCTGCACAGCTTTTCTCACTGATGAGGAGGAACAGGTAAACCGTGGTTGGCCTCAAAGTCACCTTGAGTGGAACGAAGTCAGCTGCAACACAAGGTTCCTCCAGGACAGATGGAGACATTTACATTGACAATAAATGGGATAACAGTTAAAGAGCTGTTAATTCTTACACTTCTGGACACAATGTCCAGCTGTAGGCAAGACATCTATTTCCCAGTGGTACACCACCATATAATTAAAGATGTGAAGGAGAATGTTATACCCTTCCTCTGAATCTAAGGAGATTGGCATTTGCTAAGAACAGAGAGCAATCAGACCTGAGGATTTATACACATCATGAGAGATGACACGAATTTTGTCTGTCACAGACCAGCACTTGGAACTGAGGCTAGAGAAGCAATTATTAGAAGGATCAGCAAATCAGACTTAGAAGGTGAGAACCTCCTGTAACTAAAAAGCTGAAATGAGACCAGGGCAAACCTAAAGAGAGAAACCAAAGAATTCTGCTGAACATTTGTGGTAACCTGTGTGCCAAAAGCCACCAGCCCTCACACTGCCCACCTGAGTCTGTCTAAACAGACACTGGGGACACCTGATACTGCTGAAGACACAAATTTATCTCTGTGTATTGGCCCTGCGTTAAGTCAATAAAGATGTTCTGGTCAACATGTTCTTAAAATAAGAGGCTACAAGTCAGCAATGGTTACATTTTCCAGCTAAAGACATGAAACCCAGCATCACACCCGAGTTACATATACATATATATGTACATATAGAGAGAGATATATACATATATATATATATACACACCCTTCCAGTTGCTTCACATTGATTGACAACTTCCATGCAGTTTGGAGACAGGCTACACAACCTCCCTCTAGGTTCTCAAAATGCTGGTTTATTCACTTGGTTATTCACCAAACCAATTTCCACCTAAATTTTTAAGCCCTTGTTAATGCTGGTTACAAGTTTACACAGACACAAGCATATTTACCCACTAGTAGTTTCCTACAAAACTCCGTTGCTTCAGTCAAATACACAAAAGACTCCGTTGCTTTTCCATATTGTCCTTATTCTACAGTCCTTATCCTACAATTAGAGCGGAACCAGTGTCTATGAAGTTGATCTTTAAGCTTCAGCCTGGTTATTATGTGTTTTTTACAGCCCCGGCAGGTTCTGCTGTGGTTAGCGGAACATCTCATCCATCTGGCAGGCAATTAGCACGGCTCCGGCTCCGTTTCTCCGAGGTGAGCCATTACCTTCCCGCACCAGCTCCTTCTTACCTTACGCCATTGACATCTATCGCTCTCAGTGGAGCTGAAACCAAATTCCAGCCCCAGGATAATGTCCAGGAGAACATTATAACTGGCTGATTCAAACCTTACCTTGTCACCAGTCTCCCGGGAACTGGTCGGACAAGCCGCGCTGCCAGCCCCAGGAAAGGAGGAGAATCCCCTTCCAGCCACCCGGCTCCGGTGCAGTGAGAGTGTGAACCCACAGTGTGCCCCCAGCCGAGAGCTTCCCAGAACTTTATAAATAAGTATGTGACAAGAAAAAAAATATATATATATCTGCTTGATGTGGGCAAGGATAATCTAATTGTGCCCGAGAGCACAGAAATCAATATAGCTATTTTTAAAATTCACTAAACCCGCAGTAGTTAACCAAAAGTCACACACTCCAGGATGTCTCTCTCCACCAATTCTCTCTCCCCGAACGTGCAGACGGCTGGAGTGTACACACTCAGCTGATATTTCATTAAGTCCCTGTTTAACTTAAAATGAGATTTAAACAAACCTTTTGCCCTTCCAGTGTAACAGCGTTCACACCTCATCTGGAACCTCAAAGTAAGGTACCGAAGGGTTAATTAACACGTATGCAGTGTGTGGTTTCGGCGATATTAAATGGAAATCTCTGAACAGACAAGTGTCACCGAGTGCAATGGAAATAAATTGGGCGTCTCCTTCCACACTTCAACTTTCTCTCCCCAGCTTTGCTCACAGCTCTCTGGGCTGCTTGTTCAGTAATTTCACGCTACGCTGCTTAACAATGTAAGCACGGAGGCTCAATCTAAACCCGCACTTCCCAAATGTCACTTGTTTGTGAACACATGGCTGAACCCAAAATTGCTTTTAATATTAGAGCGGTGCCTGCTGGCACTGCTGTAGTTAAGGGTCTGTCAGAATTTCCATGATAAACCCCATTTTCTGGGGTGTAATACCATGACCATTCGCTACAGATAAACCTGCTGTACAAGGTCACAGCAGACAAACACGATTTTTAAAATTTTCAAACCAAGTTTGCTTGGTTATTTTTGCGTTTAAGACACTAAACTGTGATTCGAGGCCTCTTACGGTTCTAGGTTTTTCTTATCATCCCTTTAACTCCAGAACAAATTCAAATGCCACAGGGTCTGATCTAAGGGTGGGACAAAAAGGGATTACAAATACCAAGGGAAGGTTCACTGCTCAAATACTGGTCGGGGACAGAGAGGACAAACATATAACTTTTCAGGATGAGGATTTTTCTGTTGTGAGAGTAATTTCAGTTGCCATTACTAGCAATTTAGAGGTGTTAGCCCACTGGCACGGTGAGTTTGTGTATTTGATACTTCATGGCATATTTCATTTTTATATTTCATGGCCCAGCCATTAGCACATCCATCAGAAGATCCTTTTACACCATTGTAGTTTCAGAAATGTAATAAAAAAAATCTAATCCTTTATTTTAGAAAAGGAGAGAGCTCAAAAGGCCAAGTCTGTTGGCTAACAGTGGAGTCCTTTAAACTCTGGGCTGAATATTACCGAAAAAAAATCAACAAGACAGACACTTCACCTTTCAGGAACCTGATGGGCTGAGCTTGTTTTCTGTGGGATGAGCTTCTCAGACACCAATTATTGTGCCACCAGACAGTAAAAGCCTGCCTGCCTGCATTGCTGAGGGGGATAGAGAATACCAAAGAGGGGAAAAAAGCAGGAAAAAAGGTCCTATGGGGTGATAACCATCTTCCTTTTCCAGTTGGGTTAATGATGTTCACTTATTCAAAAGGAAAAATAGGAAGAAACAGCAAGGGGTCTTTTTGTGATTCTACAAGATCCCTTGAAGCCTGCAGTGCCAGAAACAGCACGAGCCTCCGGGAACAAAAAAAAGTGACTCACATTAGTCACAAAGCGGCCACTTGGACTGATTAACACACAACACCGATCGCTACCAAATATAATTCCATGCAGAAAGTTTCAGCTTGGCTCAAAAATGGCTGAAGGCATTACAGTGAAAAGGTGGTGGTTAAAGAGTGTTAAAGAGGGGGGTGTCAAGGACCCCAGTGTCACCATTCGGTAATCGTCTACTTCTTACTGCTCTCAGAACATAAACCTTTGTAAAGGAAAACCAGACATCTCCAGCCCCCTTTGAACAGCTGGCTTTGTCCTGAATGCATTAGGATGCATTCCAAAAGTTACAGCATCAAGTTGAGCTGACAGAAGAAAAATAATCAAAAGAGATATTATAAATACTATTCTAGAGTGAAAACTAAGTCAGCCTTTCTAGAAAGCAGCATCTGGGGCAATTTTCAAATGCTACCCCCTCTGTAATCACTTACCCTTTTCCCAAAGACTGTGTGGAACCGATCCCCAATTTAAAAATTCACAGATCCTATGGAATCAGTTACACTGAATGGTTTTACTTCTCTCTTAAAAACAGAGAGTGCAGTATGTGAACTGTTGTGAAAACAGTCACTGACTTCAGAACTGTCAAAAGTAACAAAACACACAAAATGTTTGCCCTAATGAGAAATAGCCACTTCAGCATGACTCTCCTCTTCAAACATAACTGAGTGCACAAATTAGAGAAATTCAGATATTTTCAGGTTATTACCACAGTCTTATTGCAGCTTGAAAGTATTTCCAGCTTATTCCTTCCCCTTCAGTATGTACCTAATGAATTGTATTCAGTTACATCAGTCACCTTACTCACTGTGAAATGCAGTTTGGATGCATCAGAAAACTAATCCCAACTTACCAGTCCCCAGACAACCTCTTCACAAGGTGGATGTTCCATCTAACATTTGAGAAAGTCACTACTACAGCCTCAAAATGACATGAATTATTAACAGGCACAAACCAGCAACGTGGCACAACGAAAAAACACATCGTCAAATCAAAGGCACTTTCCATTTTGTTCCTAAGGTTACGTCTCTCATTCGTTTGTCTGTATTTCAGAAGTGGTTTGAAATGACCCCTCATCCCAGTAGACACCTACCTGGGTTGCCATTTTTCCGTAGTCAATCCATCGCAAAGTGGCAAAATTGGTAGACTCAGCACAGTTGAAGCCGTGGTTGAAGCCGGCATGGTAACCATAAGGGAACGTGATCATGAACTCTCCAGCTTCCTGGGTGATCTGAAACACAAAAAAGGAAGAGATATCCCACACATCAGTTGATGTAGCAGCTTGAGAACAGAGACCTATAAAAAAAATTCACCGGTTAAATCCCTCTCAACTGGAGGGTAGGCAGAATAGTCATTGCCAACTCTTGCCTAAACCTAGAACAATTTCTTGTTAACTGCAGAAATACCCCAAGTTTTTCTATTAAGGAAAAAAGGCAGTACAATGGATGAAAGGCTCACAAGATCTGAACTATTTAGACTCACAGGCTCCACTTACAAAAAGGGTCTCAGGCTGCAACATTCCAAAAGATCAATAAATCTTTAGAGGGTGACCACTTTAGCTCATGGCAAGTCCAAACCTACACTCCCACCACCAGGCTGCTGGAGCCAAGAAAAGTGGATTTCCCTCGCAGCGTGCACTCTCATTGCAGGGTCCTGCTGAAGTGTGTGTTACCTTTCACTGCATTTCTTTCCCCACTCACATTTATCAGTCTTACTCCCATTTGTTCACCCATAAGTCAAACAGCCTAAAAATTACAGCCCACCATTCATCTACTTAATTAAAATTAAAACAACACTAAGCATTATGGACATTATTAATATAAGGTTTAAAAACTCTGATGATTACAGCTGTAATCAGAGGTCAATCAATGTGTGACGCTTCCAGTAAACCCTCTTTTTAAATCTTATGCAAAGAAGACATTGGGGAAAAAAGTAATTTAATTGTTAGAGCTCATAAGAGCAACTCATGGTGATACAGCAGGCTTGGAGCAACCCTTCCAGCCCAGCTCTTCAGCTGAGCAAGCCTTTGACAGCATCTCCCTTCTAGGGATTAGGAAGGAGGCAAAATTCGCCCTTCCCTGTCTTTCCAACCCAGAAGCACTGACAGACCTTTCCAGGCAGTCACACACCAAGCACATCCATTGGGATTCCTTCTCACCAGCAGTAACTCAACAGAGCAGGTTAGAGCCTGCAGAGATTTCAAAGAACCTGCACCTACAAACACATAGATGGGTCCAACTAGGAAATCTAAGCAGACATTAGCAGAATAATTTTTTTTTAAAAAAAGAGAACAAAAACTGGCGTGACAATCCAAGAGGTTTCTGCAGTATTTTGGGGTGAGAGGTGCCAAGTCCACTCTGCACCCAGCTCCACGGAACATCCTCTCATCTGGCCTCCTCCATAAATCAAAGAGGAGCAGGAGATTGCTAACTTCAGAAGACGGAAAGATTATGTTTGTCAGGAAATCTACATCCTGGTGTCTTCATTTCGAGCCCACAGTGTATGTCCTCCGTGTCACTGCTGTCAACATTATCCCTACAATAAATTAGAAAGCACTCAAGATGATGGATAGGCCATGCAGAAAAGTAATAACTATTGAAGGAAAGCCAGCACAAGCTGCCACTCATGGAGAAAGCCCGAAATTTACTGACTTCTGCAAGCTCTTGAAGAATAAATGGAGAAATCAATAGGAGATTACAGAAATACACATTTTTAATTATTAAAAAGTCCTAGTATTGATCTGTTTCTTTTTTTCCAGAAGTAAATACCATTATAGAGATTTATAAATGTGTGCCTATTCACTCCATTGAAATCTGCCAAGAATGTAGATGAAGGGATCCTATCTCTGTTTCTAAAGAAAAATGGCACGTTCTCTGTTTCTGGATAATAGCGATCCTCCTCCAAAAGCCACTATTTCAGGACAGGAGGTATTCACATATAGGCTGCTCCGACTAAAGAGATCTCCTCCTCCTTTTTACATTTAAAAACATCCTTCAAGCGAGTGCCACAGAGGAGAAAGAAGCTGTCATAAAAAACACAGTCCTCCCTAACTCTGTAAATCTGGATTGGGAATGATATTTAAGTAATGTGTTAATAATCCCCCTTCCTTTAAAATGTTTGGGTTTGACACTGACATAGTCCTCTAGGTGTACACTGGTCTCTTCTACTTTTTGTAAAAAATAGGGAGACAAGAATCGGATTCTTAGCATTAAAATGCGTGTTTTTCTACGTATACTCAGTACAAAGGAGACACCAGACATCAATCTGCAAAAAATCTTCATGTCACAAGTCATGGTGGGAAGATTCATAGTGGGAAGCCCAGGGAAGCAGGAAAAGACTTTTTGCTGAGCAATAAATTACAAACTCCCTAATTTAAACCATTAGTGCCCATCCCTACCACCATACAGCCCAGCAAAGCCGACTTGGGATAAGCTTGGGAGGAAAGTTTTCCTCCGTTGCCCTTTTACAAACTCCTTTGCTCCTCTTAGTTGGTTATTGATCAGAAATCACTTAGTATATAATTACTAGTCAGTGCCACTTTCCTCAGACAGATGGAAAAGCAAACATATAGCAATGTATTACTCTGGAGATAAATATTCCCACCTACAACATTCAAACATTTGAAGTCCTGCAAGAATTTCCCTCGCTTTGTGAGCCCCGGCAGAGCCCGGAGCACGGCCCCAGCGAGCTGCTGGAATGAAATGGTAGAAATTAATTCCCATTTCCTATTCTCCTCCATTCTGAGGATGACTGCACGGCACCAGAGGATCGCATGGCAAACTTCATTTAGAACAGCTAGTATGCACCAACGGGTACTTTTAAAATTATTGTTTTCAACTTCTTTAGATAAGCAGTGCACGCTTTTTAGGCTCTGTTCAACCTATTACTGCATCATTTAGGGCTTCTGGTTAAAACAACTTAATCAGGAAAACACTGCAAGAAGTAGTGAGACAGCATTCAACTGATACTGGAGCAGCAAGAAGCATAAAAAGGCCTCAAACTTCACAGTTTAGGACAATAAATAAAGACAAGGTCAGACAGATTTTTCAGGGGCTTGCACTGGCTAAAGTTTTTGTACTTTTTTCTGAATATGGTTGGGATAGAGAATGTCTTTTATCCTCTATCAAAAGTAATTTCTCAGGGGGGCACCTATGCATTAAACTGAGATACACCCCATATTCTAACCCACACATCCACTCCCCTGAAATTTGCAAAGCAAAAATCCTTACCAAAAAAAAAAAAAAAATCAGATCCCACAATTGGGTGTTTTCGTTATCATTTTCAAGCGTGTGTGGCAGGTAGCTGCATTTTCACTCTTGGGAATTAGGTTCCACAGATAGAATTACAAGAAAAATGGTTTGTTGCTCTCTACGAACAATTTAATATCAAGCCTCATGTGCAAACGAGGCCGGGTCTGACCACCCAGGTTGAACCATAAGCACTATGTTGCTCCGTGCAAGTCTCCCCTGCACTGACAGCAAGCTCATCTGACAAGTCAGACGATCACACTTCAAATTTCATTCATCATAGCCTTCCACTAGGAAAAATGAAAGTCTCTGGAGCAGTAAATTAAATGAATTCATAGTTTTTATGCTATAAAAGAGCCTGGATCTTTTACTTCCATCTCAAGGAATCACCAGGCTCATCAAATAGGTGCTGTGCTGGCTCAGGTGGACTAACTCTAGCAAAACCATGCTAAAAAAAAAAGAAAAAGATCCGAATTTGAGAGTTTACTTAGAAAAAGATAGCCATAATATCTACAGACGGTGGTGCAAAGGGCATGGGGAAGGATGGAATCAGTCAGAATCAAGGATTCTTTGACACTTCCCCCTGGAGTTGTCCTGGTGCCTCCAACCCAGTCCTGTTCCCCACACCCAGAGGCTGTGCCGGTAACAAACAGCGGCGGCTGTTGGACCAATTCTGCACAGACACTAAATCCGTGGTAAGAATGCTCAGCTGAGGAGATTTACTTCTTGCCAGAAGACTTTAAGAATAAGCATATTAAAACGATCATACCAAATAAACACGACCTCTCATTTCAAATAAGAGGACTTAAGAGGTTCCTGGATCCGTACTGGCTTAGTCTCAAAGGAACGCTTACACAACAGAGAACCAGCACGGCTCACTCCAGCTTTATTGGTTCATACTGGATCCAGGAGAAAAAAATAGCCTGCGTTCAAGAATTACCAGTGAGTTATGCTGCCTATTGATAAGCCACAGGATCTGCATTAGTTTGCCCCTCTCTACCTGGAGAGTGTCCCTAATTGACAACGGTAGTGCTAACGAAAGCTTTTATGAAGAGAAGCACTTCACAGTGAGTGTCTTGGCCAAACCACAAATCCTCATTTACAGGCAGCCACCTGCTATAAACCGATAGGATACATTTAGCATAATAATGCATTTAGAAATTAAGCAAATTGCTCCCCAGTGGCTTGCAATAAATTGTTTCCTTAAAAGAGGGGTGCTGTGCTTCGTGCACCTCAACAACCAGCCAGTGTCTTCAATGCATCCTTCGTACGTACCCGGTCAAAAGGAATGCCGTACTTCTTCAGGATCGAGGGCGAAATGAGGGTCATCTTGTGACGGAGAAAAGCATCACATCCCTGAGAGCTTCCTGGAAAAAATCCTGTGGAGACATTAAAAGGAGGAGCCTCACTATAGGAACATTCTATCCAATCATTATTCAAGCAGGGACAAGCTGACAAGATGAAAACCTGCCTCAATACTTTATAGGGATCAAAACAATAGGTGTACAAGCGAGGGTGCAGTAATTAGCACATCCCTCATTGTTTAAAATACCAGATAAATTTCGTGACAAAAACTTGCACGTTGAGAACCTCAGGCTTCTATGTGTGGGAATAAGCAGCTTGGCCAAAATCTCAGTAAAAACCTAACAAATTAAGACAAAGAACCTGCCTGTCTCAAGTTTAGGTGAGTACCCTAAGCCCTGAGCCACCCTTTGGCTGAACAGGGACAGGGAAAGAGCGACCAACACACACCACCTCCTCCAAACACCGCTCTGTCCCTTCTATACCTTCTCTGGTGGGCAGCTTTCCTGGGAAAGGTATATAACGTGTAGGATTCCAGACCAACCTGCCCTATATCTCACCCTCTAAAGGAAAAAAATAAGCATATTCAGTCAAAAGAAAGAAAGGAAACAACACATAACAGTCACAACGGAGGAGGGACACTCGTTCACTGGCCACAGTGGTCACTACTGGGTCTGGCAGAGACACCACGAGCCCACCCAGCACCTCAGCACCACAGGGTGTGAAGTTCTACCACCGCTACAAAATCCATGCAGAGCTATTCAAACAAACCACAAATCACTAAAAATACTAACGTTGTGGTAAAAACTGAACAAGCCTCTCCATGTCAGCACTTTGCTCCCAGAAATGTCACTTAAACCGATGTAACACCATTTTGTTCATGCCCACGTGCTCCACTCCAAGCGGGTGATTTAATAACAAATTATGTGTTTATAGGGATTGAAAAACATCACCATTTAGGAAAATAAATAACCCAAGCTCTGGAAACAAAACTAATTGATGAGACATAATGGAAGGGGTTTCAGAAAGTGAAAAGGATTACTGGATTCCAGGTTTTCTTATATTTTTGTACTAAAAGCATTTCAATTAAAATTATGACTGTCTGCTACCCAGTCTGTCGTCCCTCTCTGCAGTTCCTCTTTTTAATGCACAGTTTAAGTGGCTCTCATTAAAGCTACTAATAAAGAAGCACATTTTAAGTGATTAGCACCAATAACATGGCAACACATTAACATTCTCTCCATGGGCTCTACCACTCTCCCAGTGAGCCCATTTACAGCTCAGCTATTCATTTTCCATATTAATTGCACACTCATTTCTCCACGGTAAACTCCTTCATGGTACAGACCAGGAGGGCACAGGACAGGGAGAACGCCCCAGCAGTGACACCACTTTGCTGTGGCTTCAAAACATCACCCAACCCAACTTCTAAAAGGTACCAAGCAACAGAAAACTAAAATAAAGATGAGATTATTGATAATGTGCTTGTAATATATACATTGCCAACCATCGGTGTGTCTCAGAAATCGACCATCAGTAAAAGTAATTTATAAACAGCAAGAGATTTAGGCTTACTGATGCCAGACTTTGGTGTGGTATTTCAGATTCTACAGAACGCAGGTCATCTGGATTTATTGACTTTTTAACAGATGAAAAAGTAACTTTTAAAGCCTGGCCAATGACTAAACTGAACTGCAGCTTTGAAACGCAACATTTCCGAGCAGCAATTTTCAATATTATTTGTATTTAGGAATCATGGCTCTCAGTGTGCAGGAAAACAATACTGCCATGCCCTAGGACATTTATGCCCATTTATTCTACATTTATCCTACACAACAGTTGCTCCCTTCAACACCCTCCCCTTTTTTATTCAAGTAGGAACAGTCACTAGAACGTCAGGCTGCCAGTAAGCAGTGCCATTACTATGAATTTCCTTACTTTCCGGAAAAACAGGATCAGAACTTTTTTTCATTTTGCATCACAAAGCACTCTTCCAGATTTTCCTGCCTGTTTCTGCTGCGCTAACCTCACCAACAGATTTAAATCATTAAAGTATGCTTCACTGAAGATGAAACCCATAGATTTTGAGTTAATTATTCTGGGACAGGAGCTTTTTTTAGCTGGGCAGCGCCGGGAACATTTGCAAGTGAACAAAAATAGCAATAAAAAAAACAAACGCAGCATCAACAAATTAAAAAACTATATATTTCTGTGGTCAGATATCTTCCCTGAAGCTTCCAGCGTGACCACCTGGAAATGAGCAGAAATGCCAAGGACAGGACACGAAATCTGTGCCTGCTGCTCCTGCTGGGGCGGGTGACTCTTACCCGATGACCTTGGCTGGGAGGTGGGCAAGGACTCAAGACACAAGGCAAGGACTCAGACACAAGGGTTTTGGCAGCACTTTGTAAGGCCAAGAATTTACAGACAGCCTGGTGAGAGGTGGAAGTTTATCCCAGCCCCAGCCAGCCCCGCTCTTTGGAGGATGAGGCTAGAATGAAAGGGAAGCCACCAAACACAGTGTGTATCGTTACAGAGCGAAGTGAGAACCCCACCAGCCCTTCTCCATGAACGCTGATGCTCAATTCCTAAGCACTTTCCCACTTCAGACTGAAAGTGATCAATGCTAATACCAGATATGTAATATTTATAGTACAGGAAGAAAGAATAGCTCCTACTATCCTTTTTTCTGCAGATCATGGGGGTAGGGGGGTATCAGGAGGACCCCCAAGCTGCACTTGGCACTGCTGGAGCAATAATCCACCCCTCACAGTGACACCCCTTCTATTACACACCGAGATGAACGACAAGGCTCTTATTAAACCCATTTCCCTGCCATGGAAGCATTTGGTCTCAATCCCTCAAAATTCAAGGTGTTTTCTATCATAGAATGGTTAGGTTGGAAAGGACCTTAAAGCTCCCCCAGTGCCACCCCCCACCCTGGGCAGGGACACCTCCCACCACACCACGTTGCTCCAAGCCCTGTCCAACCTGGCCTTGAACCCCTCCAGGGATGGGGCAGCCACAGCTTCTCTGGCCAACCTGGGTCAGGCTCTCACCACCCTCACAGCAAACAAGTTCTTCCCCACATCTCAGCTCCATCTCCCCTCTTGCAGTGTCAAACCTTTCCCCCTCCTCCTAGGGCTCCCCTCCCTGATCCAGTATCCCTCCCCATCTCTCCTGGAGCCCCTTTAAGTACAATTTGAGTTTGGGCCATGCTGCGTCAGAAGACCAAGGCTTTCAGAAAAGAGCTGTAGTACTAGGAAAATTCACTGACAAGTTTTCTGACTCTGAAGCCGTTACAACAATGCACCTCTTGCAAGATTAAATAACAGCCAGTTCGATGTTCATTCTTTATCAATATGTTTAAAAACCAACCAAGAACACACCCGTGTCCAAAGCTCACCTTTTGCCAGGCGTTCCAGCCTCTTGCCGTGTTCCGGAGGTATGGCGTACCTAGGGAAAAGGTAACACAAAAGAAAAGAAAAAGAAAAGTCACTATAACCTGAAAACAGTGAAAGAAAAAGGTGGCTAGAAACAAGTGTGAGAATAACTTTTAGCACAGCAAACTTACAATTAACATCTGGAAATACAACCAACATCTTAGAATCTGGAAGATATCAGTAACACATAATTACAATACATGGAAGAAAGTCAGTATTTTAATAGAATTCCTTAGACATGTTATATGATGTGTGTTATTTTTCCTGCTATTTTTTAAATCGGTATCACAGAAGGAAAATCGAGAAGACAAAGTGATGACACAACACTGGAAAACCCAGAAATAAATCAGCGCAGGGAAGAGCGGGCATGTTTTCCGCTGGAAAGAGATCTGCAAAATAAAACCATGAGGCTTGTGCTAAAGATTAACGGGCAAAAAACTTCAGATGGGCTGAAAAGGTGTGAAGGACGCTCTGTGTACATTGAAAAAAAATGCAGAAAAAGGCTTCTAATAGTTGCAGAAACAGTGCTGTGTATGATGTTTATTTAAAAAACAAACAGAAAAGTTCCAAACAGTTGGTTTTCTTCTCCAAAAGTTGTTCCTTATCTTCCTGCTTTGATATTATACCACCTCAGTTTATGCGTTCAGGTTCTAACGAGGTAACTAAATGCCATGATACACTTAAACATGTTTAACATGATGACACACATAACGATGTCAATGGAATTTGGTAAATTATTGTTTACATACTGCAGCGAATTAAATGCCTCTCTCATACCATTTTTTATAACAGTGAATTTTGAAAATTTACATTTGCTAGAATGACATTTATTGCCAGCTATAACTTCTGTTCCATGTGAATAATAAAAAATGCATTATTTTTGTTATTTCCAATAAAGATGTCAAAACCATCTCGCCTCATTATAACAAGCTGAGAACAGGATATTGTCACAGGCAACTGCACAATCTCAACAACAGGTAAATAGTATTACTCTACTTATCACAGGATCTCTCAAAATACACCTGATTCAATCAATCCTTTTGCTCAGTTTCTCAATTTTTAAGTCTAAAGTTTATCTATAGTGTAAAGAGAAATGATAGAAGTTATATCACATATTGGTTTTGTACAAAACCAAAATTTACCTGGTGTGGTCTGGCAGGTTAGAAGAGATAATAAAGGACAGAAATCATACATAGGATGCTTCAAGATTTAGACATTAAGCCGATTTAAACTGATGGCTTAAAAAAAAAATCTAAAGGAAAACAGTATGTAGCACCTAATCTTGTAAAATAATAAATGTTGCAATGGGCTCCCAACATTCTCCAACCAAAGTTTGACAGTGCCTTAAATTGCATAATTATCAAACAATTCAATTTCATTTGTCTGGGACAAAGCTAGTGGCTTTCCTTTTACAAAGACCGTTCATCACTTACATAAACGTGATAAAACTAATCCCGATCCAAAGCTCCTTTGTGGGATTAATGTCCCTTAAAACAGGGAAATGAGACATTCCATTCCTTCTGGGAAAAACGCTGAAGGATTGGGAAAGAACTAATTTATGGCTACTAGGCTGCCGATGATTAATGTAATATCCCCCGTCTACAATGCAACCTTCACTTAATTAGTGCCTGTAATTGGGAGTTGTAAAGATAAGATTAATTGAATCTTGAGGATGTTAAAAGTTTAATACATTGGAACATGGTTATTGTGTTATCTGAAACTGCAGACTGCAAAAAGCCAAGCGGAGCTCTTTAGAGAGCGGTCCATGGAGAGACAAAGAAAAAGGACTTGCTTGGAGAGAAACCAGCAGGAGAGGAGGAATTTCCAGCTTGTAGAAAAGAACTATATGTAATAATATACAAATCAGAAAACCCTACCACAGAACAGCCTCTTGGTAATAGCTGACTCCAATTATAGAAATTAACTTTTTTGTTTGGGTCAATTTTTTAGGAAGCAGAGCCTGTGACATCCTTATACATTTATTCTTAGGAATTCACAACATTAACTGCAGGAGAGAATTAAAAGCAGGTCAAATTCTGCTTTTAAGTTACACTCTCAAATCTGACTGATTTACATAAAGATAGGCAATAAGGAAAGAATTTGGGCTGCTATTTAAAACCAGTAAGAGAAACAGAAGGCTCCTGCAAGGACGGCACAGATTGAACCAGCTCAACTTCGACAGAAAATGATTGATTATAAGGTAGAATAACAACGGAGGCGACACGGAAAGATTAGAAATTGCTGCAATCAAAGGAGGACTGTTATTGAGCAGGGAAACATCCACCAAGGGCTGGCTTTTGTGTACGACCTTATGGTACCATCCTCCTGCTCTCACCATGACAAACGGCCGGGCACTTCGTGGGGACGAAACTCGAAGAGAGAGAGAGAGAGAGGGAACCAACAAAACACTGTCATTCTGTACCATTTGTTACCCCACCTCTTGCACCCACGGCCGGGGCTCGGAGCAAGAGCAAAACATCCTCAATTCCAGAGACAACTGACAAGATTATGCACAGTAAAGCATATCCAATAATTTCTTTCCCTCCAATAATTTCTTTTCTCTCTTCTCTTTCTCAAAGTCATGTGCATGCCTTTGAATATTTGAAGATATTTTTTTCCCTACCAAATAATATGGTTATTTTCCTTTAGTACCCCAGCCCAAATACAGAATGTAGTAGGTTTCCTCCAGAAAAATACCCCCAAACTCCACCCTATTAAAATCTTCTAAAAAAAAAAAATTAATCGAAACACATGTAAAACTGCTTCCCTTCTCTGCCCCATTCAGATCATAGCACAAATGCATTCCACAAAGGAAAATTAAAAAAGTAAATCTCAAAACCAAGCAAAATACCACTTTTCTAGCAAAATAGACTACAATATGCCTGAATTGGGCTGTTGAGGCTGAGAACTGCTTGATGCTTCACCCCTGCTGAGGGAAGCAGTTTGGTGACATCCCTTTGCCCTGCCAGGACTGAATTAAGCGCAGACGAGGATTCACTTCGATCCAACCTCGAGCAGACACTTCCTTTTAACCACAGCAAAGACGGAGCAAGTATCTTCCATCGCCCCAAACAACCTAAACTAAAGAGAAGTGATGGTGGCAGCATAAATATTTTAACAGCTGTTCTTAAGAACAATCTTTTTATAGACTAGTTCTGCTTCAGAGAAACCATCTGCAGCAGCCCCCAGAAAATACATCAGCGCCCAAAATGCTGACCTTCAAGCGCCAGAATCCATCCCTCCTGATTCAACCTGGTTCCCCAATAAAAGTGAAGTTTTACTTAAATAGTGCTCAACCAGCAACTGTTTGAAAATATATCGAACTGCCAAGAAACTGAGCTTGCAAAGGCACCGAGAGACTAATGCCCCAAGGACGTACGGCCCAGGGTCAGCCTTGCAGTGGGTGACCAAGACGAAGGGCCGAGTTTAAGCTGAAAAGCTGCCACTCAGCAATTTGTGGGATTACAACGTGAATAACATCTTTGGCTGCTTCACCAGGGAACACAAGATTTACACAACAGGGGAGAAAAAAATTCAAGATCTAAAAGAGTTCTAGCTATACAACTCAAATGTCATCTTACCCCGAAGTCAACAATCTGAAAGTAATATATTGATCCTGTTAAATTACCTTTCCCTACTCTTTCTACCAAAACAAGAGAAGGGCCCTGAAATGAATTAAGTACCACTTCTACAGATTCGGAACTTACTGTTCTACATGAAAGACTTCCAGCTTCCAAACTTGTTTCACAAGACCTAATTCCAGCATTTCTGATCTCTACTTCTGCGTATTTTTTTTGAGTTATTGAGTATCCTGCAAAACTAATTCGGATCATAATTACCAGACATGGGGGTCACGGGTCAGAGGCATCTTCCCCAAAGCTACAATGGGTCAGACAATCATTTCCCTACAGTCGTAGTTTCCTTTTGTTACCATAAGTTTAACCGGACAGTCCCTTTTTCACCCTTAACACAAAAGAAAGATCCTTCCTATTTGCCATAAAGGATGCCATTAATAGTGTAATTTTCTTGGTGTTTTGTTTATTCCCCTGGAATGGCTTGATGGATGCGGATAATTATCAGACTATAAAAGCCAGCAAATGTGCTATTTTCTATCGCTCTAAATCATCAAACAAATAAAGTGTGAAACAGCATTTTTGAATACAATTTTCCCCTCTAATGGCTTAGAATTATTATCAGGAACAATGAAAATAAATAAGCAAATGTCTTGTGAGTTAAGAATTAAATGAGTGCATCAGTAAAAAAGAGCAGACAGATCATCCCAGGATACGAAGACCAGTTTAGAAGACGTTAAGAGATGACATAATGGAGAAGTCACTATGGCAAGGGACAGTTTCCAGCATCAGGTGCTCTTCAGGGACTTTCCAGCCCAGCTCAGACTCCTCTCCACTGCTTCTTCAAAGGCAGTGCAATTCCATTTTATCGTTGTCTTGGCCACCGAAAGCTTTTAAGAACTTTATCTGTAACGAAGACAGTCCTCTGCTGGTTTCTCTCCATTTAAGAAGAAGTTCTTTACTTCGGAAGAACTTCTTTGGTGTGAGGGTGGTGAGAGCCTGGCCCAGGTTGCCCAGAGAAGCTGTGGCTGCCCCATCCCTGGAGGGGTTCAAGGCCAGGTTGGAGGGGGCTTGGAGCAACCTGGGCTGGTGGGAGGTGTCCCTGCCCAGGGCAGAGGGGTTGGTATGAGATGATCTTTACGGTCCCTTCCAACCCAAACCAGTCTAAGATTCTACAATAACTGTCTTCCCCTGAAGCCATCCCCAGCTTTGGCAGAGGACCAGACCGCCCTGTCCCTTAGCTCAACCTCCCCCCAAAGCTTCCAAGACCTTTTCTTCCTACAGTTGTCACACACATACGAGTTTTTGATAGTTCCAACACCTTTCCTCCCTACTTCATTACACATCAGCCTCTCCCTGCACCCACACGGAGCAATTAAGCAATGATTAGGTTACTAAATCTCTTGCACCCACTCTCTACTAGAGACTGGCCACCACGGGCAGGAGGATCGACCACCAGGCTTTGGAAATGTCACTTCAGTCCGATTCATGGGAGAAGGTAAGAAAGTTAATTTCACAGTGTCTGCACAAGGTCTGGCCAAACAGGCCCCACGCAGTTTAACAGGCTATAATTACCGAAATAAGGAACAGAAACAAAAAGAGAACAGCACATTTAAAATGCCTAAGACCATGTGTCGAGCTGGGGGTTAGTTGTCTGTCTTCAAAGCAGATTTATTTGTGCCAAGAATATTGACCCTTTGAAGATGCAAATGCCAACCTACTCTCAGCCATGACAGGCAGAATAAAAAGCTATTATTTCAATCTCTGTAAGACAAAGTGTGCCCATAAGCACATAATCTGAACCCTGACCCTTCAACCCATCTTTAGCCCCCCGTGGCAGCAGCGATGCCTCCAAAGAAAACCCCTTAGTCCATCAAGAATATTTATCACCCAATAAAAGCCATTGAGAACCACCACTACATACAGGGTAGTCCCTCATTTGCGAAATTCATACCCTGCTTCAAAGGCCTAATTTTTCCACAAGGTAAAACCCCTTATGATACTACATCTCCTAGCAGTGTCAGAGCAAAACTCAGAGCAACAAAAGTAGGTTTTTTCCACACTATTTTAATCTGCTTTGCAGCCTGCATGGAAAAAAAAAAAAGGGGGGGGCTTATCAACAAGAAGAATGGATCACTTCTCTGTCGATAGCGCTGTCATCTCCCTCCCTCTCATGGTCACCTTTCCTCTATGTTTCACCTCCCTTCATCCCTCTCTCCCTCCCAGTTTGTTAAAAGACAGAAATCAACTCCCTTTCTTTTTCTCCTCGTCAATATCTGAGGTTACCCTGCAGTGAATTTGCTGTGAAGTATCTGGTTTCCCTTCTCAAGATCACTGTTGGGAAAGGAAAATCTCCGGCCTCCCTCCTCCATCCCCTCCTGTTGTGGCTCCTTCACATCAAGAACACAAACACGTGCTCCAGAGATAAGATCGCGCATGGATCAGAGAGCTCCTTGTTCCTGGGAAAGAATCTTTATCGAGTGTCTGCAGCTTTATCTTTAATGGATCATTTTACAGGACAATAGATGATGGAATTCAGTATCTTTAACCAGCAGTGTCAATGATTTCAAATAATGACATTTTTATTGAAATACACATAGGGAGAAAGATAAACACAGAGGCTGGGGAGTATCTGCTCAGAAAGCCATAATAAGGAGTAAATAGGTAATGACAGAACAAGATTACAACCACACAAACACACCAAATCAACCTGTCTTCTAAAGCTCGGAGAAAAATGAGCTCTGCAGACAGCTGCTCAAGCACAATCCTTTGGGAACCGACACAGGAAGAAAATCAGGACAAAACCCACTCCAAAAGGACCTAAATACCAGTAAGCACTCCCAGCACTTACACCACGGAGCCCATTTCACTTAGTAAAAATCCCTTTTCTATGTGCATAGCTGCCTAATTATCAACCCCATTCCCAAAGACAATGCAAAGAAATGACAAGCAATTTTGCTGCTGAGAGAACAGTAAAGAAGATGAGAAACTTCCTCCTTCCCCTACGAAACTAAACTGTGTGCAATTACAAACCCACAGGTTCTCTTCCAGTAACACTGGGCAGAATATCTCCCGTCACTCTGGAGCTGGGATCGAATCCTTATGGATTGACTGTTGACGATGAGAGTCAAACCTAATTTGTACCTATTACATTAACCCTTAAAGTTGCCATGAGCTAGAAATAGTGTTAAAGAGGCATTAGTTTCAAGAAGTGACATTACACAACAGCTTTTAAAAACTCAGGTTTTAAAGCCATATAAATTTTCGAGAGGAACACCTGAACTTGTAACTACAAGACTTACCCAAAACAACCGAGCAATTGGCTACTTTCACATTGTTTCACTAACCCAAAACTCAATGAATACAAAAAGGGAGATTTTTTTTCCCCAGAACTCAAATGGAATTTTTAAATACTATTTGAAAACAGAGAGTTTAAAATGAACAACCATCTGCTCTTGGAAGGCCTGTCAATGCACCAGCGCAGGAAAAGCTTCAGACCAACAAATGCCAGGCACAAAGAACAAAATTACAAATCACATTGGAGCGACTCTCCTTCCACACGAACAAAATAAACCCAGAGTCTGTGGCTGCACTCAGTGAATGAGCAGTGGGAAGGGGGTATTTTACTAAGAAAAGGTGTTTTGGGAAAAACAGAAAATCATTTATTCATTCAGTTTGGCCAAGAAGATAATTACTATACAATTCAACAGAGATGAATGACTACAATATTCATTCCCTTACCATTGTCTCTTATTTGTTTTGAAGAACCTGTTCACATCAGACTTATTTCCCCAAACTGGTAATCAGATTATTAATTACTGGTTGCTTTTTGTAGTGGATACCGTACTAATATAAAGAAAAGCAAAGATTATGCTTCAAAGACCTGCTGTTCTAAAAAAAATAATACCTCAATGCAAGTCAAGAAACAAGGAGAAGAGCCATAACCAGGGGATATCACGGATGTTCCCGTCTTGCACCAAAGTGGCCTGTGAGAGCTGCCTCCTTTTCCAGGCACAGGAACACGGATGCTCCTGCTCATGGCTCTTGGAAATAAATAAGAATCATTGCCTACAGTAGAACAAAAGAAATCAGCTCACTTGCCATGAAAGATACCTTTGGATTAGGAAACCCCTTGTGCTAGAGGTGCAATGCCTCTACACGCACACGCTTTTCTTTTTTGAGGGGAAAAAAAAAAAACCACCATTCCAAAGGTTTAATGCTTCTCATCCATCACACTGGATTGTTTCAAACTACAACTCCTCCTTTGAAGCCGGGCGCCTCTGCTCTTGTCGGCATCAAAGCCACAAGTGTTAGAGCTAAGATTTGATAAAGATCAGTGACACAGTTTGTAAAGTTTCCTTTATTTCTTCCGTTTGATCTCCTTTGTCACGTTGATTGGCCAGTTGGAAATGAAGGGGATAGAAACCCAGCACACGTACCACTTAGAACATTAACTAGTTAACAATCGCACAGCGCTCAGCCGAGGCCGAGCGCTATTTAAGTACTGTCATTACTACAGGCTTCTGTTATTTTAAACTACACTTGTGCTGCACTTGGCATCACCCAATGTCAATTTTCTCTGCTGAGTAAAGAAAAAATCCCCGCTGATTTCTGCCAACGTGTTAACAAAATGTGAATAAAGACAAAGCTCCGCGGCACCACCGTTGGTTCCTTCTGGTCCTTCAGCGCCATGCCAAGCCGGAATTTGCGAGCTTGTTCTCCCGCAGGGCCCAAGTCAGATCAGGCTGAAAGAGTTATATGAAGCATGGAAACACATCTCCCTCCCATCTCGTCTCAGTGGCAGAGTGCACTCTTCAAAAGCCTCAGTTATTAAAACCAATCTGTGATCCTGTCAGACTTCCACAGATCTTCATTTCAAATCAGGCCTGAGCTTTGAGCAGACACTTTCAAAACGCAAGAATGAGTTGCAGCAAGAGCCTCCTTGGATCAAAGACGTGCTTCTCTCAATCCAGACTGGGACTACTGAGCTGTGATGAATTATTAGTGCTGGCGGAAACAGCAGAACATGCATTAAACACTGGCACTGGAGCAGGAGCCCACTCGAAGACACTGCTTTAAAGACGAGGGTGGGGTCATAATAGATCAAAGAAGATGCTCAGAGAAGCTGCCCCATCCCTGGAGGGGTTCAAGGCCAGGCTGGATGAGTCTTGGAGCAACCTGGTCTGGTGGGAGGTGTCCCTGCCCAGGGCAGGGGGGTTGGAACTCTATGATCTTTAAGGTCCCTTCCAACCCAAGCCATTCTATGATCAGCATCATCACCCCCCAAGAATCTTATGGAAAGGTACAAAGATGAACCACAGATGGGAAGGATCTACTCTTCACTCAGGTACAAGTCACAAATGAACCCCAACCTCTAAGAGTTTATAATTTCAACAAACTAACTGAATAGGCCAAATAAAGGTGGACATAAACTGCACAGACTGAAAACTAAAATGGCAGCAAAGTGGGTACTAACACCATGTCTTCTGCGGTGGATTTAGACAAGAATAAGAAACAGAAAGAGAAGAGGGCTTTGGAGGGGGAAGGTCCATGCACAGCACAGAGCTGAGAGGAAGGAGGAGAGAGACAGAGGTCACCTCATCTGCTCTTAGACAGCAATGCTCCCTCCTCAGAGAAGTTCCAGAGTTGATCCCATCAGTCCAAGAGTCTGGCTTGATCTTCATGGCCTGTTCTCTCAGCGTTAGATAAAGGTAAATGAAGAAAGGCAACACACGAGTCCTACCTCTCCACAACACCAGGCCTCCTCTGCACCAGAAAAATTATCTTTTAATAACCTGCCTGCAACAGCACAATAAAACACAACAAAAATCTAAGTCTATTAAAAAGAAAAATCTCCACTATTCCAACTGCAGGCACCTGATTGGGAAGATAATCCACATAACACAAGTTAGAGCTCATAACTCTTCATATAGCTTGGTCTGAAGACCTAACCAATTTAAAACCCCTCCAGTCACCCAAGATCCACTCTCTGTACAATACGCCGATTCCTTGGATTTTTAAAGCAGACACTGCTCCCTCTCGAAGAGATTTACACCATCCTTCACCCACAGCACCACCTCCAGGACGAACCCTGAGACCGAGGGGAGCCTGGAGAAAGGCTGGTTTGAATATTAGTAGTATTAGTGTGGCTTGTATTGATTAACTAATGACTGCGGTATATGAAGCTTGAAAGGCTGTATTAATAACTCACTGCTGCACTGCTCTCATTTATCAGTGAATTACAGGGGGATGCAACTCTGCATCTCAATATATCACCGCTTTCACCAGTCTCAGAGCAAATCAACATGCACAGGGACTCTCAGTGCTGAAAGCCTGTTCCAAAGCAGCTCTCACCTAACGCCTTTGGAAGAGGTAGGAGAGCGAAAAGCTCTTCTGCCTGGCCATACTTTATCTCACTTTCCTTTTATTTCTTTTAATGAATATCACTGTTCCTTCCTCTATCCCTTTTATCAACAGAAAAGGGTCTTGCTTTGCCAAATCTGAGAGCAAATGGTGTTGCAGTTAATCTATAAATCAACCATCACCATAAATTCTACTCTTTCGCCATCCGAAACTGCAGAGCTGTAAAACAGATTACATGGGATAGCAGAGGCAGGAAGGAAATTTGTGAGCTGCAAGGAGCCCATCACGGCCAAATGGCCTTTCTCTGCCCCTCCTTTCTCCCCCACTCCACCCCAACAAGCCTGTAAATCTCTGCTGTCAGGAGCAGAACACGCAAACAGCAAATACGGGCACACATTTAAGAGCAAGGCAACCTCACACACTTTGCGTGGAAGGCTGAGGCAGACCTCGGGGATCAAGGGAGGAAGGGCTGTAGAATCTTCTTCCAAATTCCCTAATGCCAAGATTTAGGAAAAGTAAAACTCAGGAAAAAAATTTCTCCATATGGAGCAAAAGGGGAAGTCACAGTGAAACAAATTCAGAGTCCTCAGTTCCCTCAAGGGCAAAATGTTAATCTAGCTTTAAGAAACTCACAGGATCTCCAGGGTGCAAAGGTTACTGAGATCCCAATAATCAAGACTTATTATCACATCTGATCAATTCAGCAACTCAACTGCCTTATGCAATGCCCCCCGATGGGACATAAATAGTTAGAAGGCAATAAATGATGCAAGGGACGAGGGCCCTTCCCCCCTGCTGCCATACAATTCAGTATCAAACATTAAACCCAGCTGCTTTAAATGAGATTACATCAAATTCGCAACAAACTGCAGCATATGTGAGAGTGTGTTAAGGCAGAGGGATGGTGCAGAATTCCACCTGGGGGAATGGGGATACAGACCCGGCATCCCACACTGAAAATGGAAAAGGAGAAAAGCTGGAAGAGTTAAGCTCCACGACTGTATTAGGTCATTCTCCTTCTCCAAGATAGTTTTCCAGGGATTAGCATTTTCTATCCTGGGGGGAGGACAGGACAAGAGTTCTAAGACAGCTGCAATGCTCCCTAAGACAACAATGAAAAATAAAATCAGCAGCGAGATCCTCTGCACTCGTGTATCTGCAGCTGCTTTAGTGTATTCTTTTGGCCAAGAATGAAGAGGGCTCCTTCTCTAATCCTCTCCTGAGGGAACAATCAAGTCTTGCTTTAAATCTCCCCATCATAACGCTGTTAGAAAACGTGAGGTTTCCCTATCGACGGCGGCGTCAGTAACAGATACTACAAATGTATTCAACTGTAGAAGTTACAAAAGCGAGTCCTCTCGTGGACTTGTGTTCCCCAGCTCCTCCAGAGAGACTTACCCAACCCTGGGAACCTCGACAGACACCTCGAGGAGAGAAAGCAGGAATTCTAAAATACTTTAACCAACAAAGTTCTGGGGTAACTATGTACTTTGGAGTAAGCAGTCTTTAAGACTTTTACAGAAGAGAATTCCAGAAGTGCTTCTTAAAATGTAATTGTATCTGCGGCCAGTGCTTTCAACTAATCATATTATTTTAAAGTTCCTTTGGTAATTTGTCCTTAATTCCACATAAACTGCTGTTCTGGCATAAAGTGTACTTTGTGATATCAAAGTCAAACAAATTAGGCATGATCCACTTTCAGCAAGGGAATGTTTTGGAGAGGAGACCATGTAACTTAAAAGCTAAAGCTGGCTCCCTATTTTAATTAAAGGGGATTAAACATCCATCATGATAAGGAAACAGGGACATTTTATAAAATCAATTACTATCCTCAGTGTCACTCTGGTTTAACACCTGCAGTGTTGGAGAGAGAATACAGTGTAACATCCCATTAGTACTTACAGGAGGTATATTAAATATTGTTGCTCTTACAGCAAGATCAGCCACAAAATATCTGAGAAAAATAACCTTATTACCCACGTCAGGTGTTACAGTGTTGACAAGAGGGACACATCACACCTCCAAAGTATACCCACCAAACTCACATTCTTGAGATTCAAAGTTTCTTTCAGCGCTTCCCCACCCCAGTAAGCCCTGGAGGTAAGGATTGCACATTTTTACAAGGATGAAATGAAGTGATGGTGGAGCAACTCGGTGTTTAAAAAGTATGTTTTTTTGAAATTGCAAGGGCTGAGACGCACACGTTCCTCAATAAAATGCCATAATCACCATGAAGTATGAGGCTTGGCATTCAGTTTTGTTGCTTCTGTCATTATAAAAGTCAGTCTTCTGTTCGCATCGTTTGACAATATGCTCTATTTTAGATCTCAGCGAATGAATGTATCAGGTAATTATACATAATATGTATAATTGATACAGTAAAAACTCCTACCACGAGGTTTAATATAGGGCTGCAAAATGAAAGACATTCAAACTTTTGAAAAAACCGAGGGCAGACTGTGAAAAGGTTGTAATTAAACTACTAATGGGAGAGGGCCATTTTATTGTAGTTTGAGAAACAAGCAAGCGCTGAGCCCGGCAGCTCCCAGCCCGAGCCGCTCCGCGGGGGTCAGGCAGCAGCTCCGGCTCCCGGTGCCTCCGGTGGGAAGCCCCTGCAGCTCCCGTGCCACCTCCTCTGCCCGAAAGGCTCGTTTCCCACTTAAAAACAACAAACGTGCGGCTGCAACACAGACCAGATGCATCCGCCCGAGAAAGAGCACAGCAGAAACGATGATGGTTTTCGACGGGAGGCACGTGTGACCCAAAAGGGACAGCACGGGGATCTCTGCAGCCGCAACCGTTATGGCTGAAGACACAAACAGTCCTCACTCTTCTTGGTGCCACAAGATAGAATTTAAGAAATAAATGGGTTGCAATCTACACGCACAGATAAATAATTTAATGAGACTGGAAGCAGGGAAAAAAAAAACCTGTCTTCCATTACCCCCTTTCCTCTCCGTCATCACTGGGTGACCCTTTACTGTTCAAGAACTTCACTTAGCACTGAACAATTTCTTAACCTGCCTCTTCAGAGACACCTCATGTTGCTGCAGCCTGTTCTACTCTGCTGATGGAACAGAAACACGATGAGAAAGTGTTGGCAGCAGCACTTCTCTGCAGTGACAGAGACGCACATTAATCAAGGAGTTGTATGACCCAGCAGATGCTCATTAGGTTGTACAGAGAAGCCATCTTCAGTTGTTCAGCCACAGTCATTTATTTTAACCCTAATCCTAACAGTCCCCAAAGCACCTGTTTTGTAAGAGGTAGAACCCCAAAATTCCAAAGACAGAAACAAAAGACACAAAAGGAACAGAACTTCAGTAACTGTCCTCCCTGACCCATGAGACAGAGTCCTTTCTCAGCTTATCTTTGTCCACTGAGGTGGCTTCTCATGATCTGAACATTTCACCCAGACTCCCCCTGCAAAGGTATTTCACCTCTTCCAAAGCAAATAAACACAGAGATTTCTTGCAGAACCCACTTGAATGAGGTCTGGGAAGCAAATCAGCTGGATTCCTTTCTCATCTTGCCTTCATAAGGGAACAGAGCTGGTGGCTTCTCACCGCTCCTACATGCTAAGCAAAGCAGGGCTTTGGCTGCACAGCCTGGATTAAAGTAGCCTCAGATAATTTATGGGAGACAAGAAGAAAGAGTTATGGTTTTTTAAACAGAAAATTTTGAAGCAGAATACTATCAATATACACGATCCCTGGTTTTACTATATAAATATCTCTGACAACCAAACGATAACTCTGCCTCTTATTTTAGAGCTCTACCTCAAACTGGTAGACTTCGTAACTCTCCACACTCCTGCTGTTCCCCGAGGTGCTTCTAAGACGATCACTGTCAGAGTCAAAGAGTCTATAAAAAGGATGAAGGAAGCTGGGAAATTTCCACAGAGGTGGTGCCAGAAAAACAGAACCAAGATTTTAGCCATCTTTGAGTAAAGCCAGGCTGCACCACTGGAATTTCCTCACTGAAGTCCAAGAGCTCCCCCAGCTGAGCTCTGGGACGACTGCAATCCCAACCAGAAAACGGGTGATTTCCTGGGTGCCTGGAAAGTTCCAGGTCTGCTCCAAGGGATATTGCGATTTACTCCTCAGAAGCCAATGCTTGTTCACAAAAGAGCTTGAGAACTCATTAACAGAAGCTGTCACAGTGAGGAACAAAGAAGAAATGACTTGGGCAAGTGGCATACTCTTGCCTGATGCTTAAGGGAACAGCAGGGAGCCTGGCCAAACCAGCGGTGGCATCCTGTCACAATACATCCAGGTTTGTGTTACACGCTGTCATCTATACAAGAAAACTCAGCTGAATGGGAAAACGTTTTGCCCAAAACATGGTCTGTCCTCAAAATCCTCATTTTCCCTCAACCGTGTAAGGTTTATAGAACTAGTTACTATAAAAGAACTACACAAACACTGAATGGCTGGATAAAAATCCTCCCCTCCTTTTTAAGTGGGGTAAAAGTAACTTAAAAAAAAGACACCAACCATAAAAAAAAAAACAACAAACAAATCAAAACCCAACCAGATGCAGAGCATGTTCCTGTTTTGATTTTTAACCACCAACACCTGGGCTCCTTTCCAAGAAGATTTTATGATTTCTCTTCTCTTTTAATAAGCAGTGAACTCATCAACAACTAAAACCCCTCTTAGGGGAATATTAGATGTTCCCCAGCATCTCCCCAAAATCCTGAGAAGATCTGACAGAAATAAAAACTACCAAGAACTTCTAAGATCTAATATTTGCCAGATGCAATTTTCCAGCTACAATTTCCACCTCTTTCTCATTCTTAACCTTCACAAAGGTGTTTCGGGTTTTGCTGTTTGGAGGTTTGTTTTGTTTGTTTCTCTTCTATGCAATCTGTATTTCCCACAGAAACAACAACAAACATAGGGACGTAAGGAAAAAACACTGTTTAGTAAAAGATGAGACAACAGCTTCATACAATGAGTTTATTGTCCTTAGGATATAAACAGCAGGTGGATATCCACATATTGTATCTACAGTATTAATTCCCCCATTAAAAAAAAATAATCCCCAAACCACCAAAAAAAATGCAAAAAGCACCAAACCCAAACCTCAGCATCAAGCTCCTAAGATGAATGCAAGAAGACAAACAGTTTAGGTCAGGCCACAAGTACTCCACCTATACTTCATTTAGCATCTGTTCTTCAACTTTTGCTCACAATGTGAAAGTTTGCAGAACAGCCATGACTTCCCTGCTGTAACCAGCTTTTCTTTTCAAGGTAATCTGTTCTTATTTCTATTCTTTGAAAGCGATAACCCTCTATTCTGGGCTGGGAACAAAAAGCAAGCAGAAGAGAGATGAGGCAGAACCGATTAGCGGTTCATTAACGATGAAAGGAGTGGTCAGACACAGACATGATCTAAGGCAAACCTCAGGTCTGTTGCTCGAATAACCCTCAGAGCAGCTGAGAGACAGACTTTGCTGGTGGTGACGGCACCCTACGGGCAGAGGAGAGGATGCACTTTCCTGTGCTGGTGGCACCATCTACTGGAGATGGGGACAGAATAAAAACGGGTTTGATGAACTGCTTCTGAAGATGAAGGAAAACATTGACAGTATCTCAAATGAGAACATGTCACATTTCATTCCTAGTCCACAGATCTGTTTCTCAAGATCAAGCTTGTTTAACAGAGGCATCACAGGAGATTCTGCAAAATCCTTATGTGTCTGCCTGAAAGAGGGAGACTAAGAACCAAGTATGTTGGGAAACAGATTTTCTGACACATTGGAAAGATTAAAAAATTTCCCAGTAAGACTATAGCTGAATGTTACAGATTCAGCCCCTCCTTTCACTCATTTTCAAGACTGTACCAGAACTCTACATCCGTTCATTACAGCCCCTCTGCTCTTGGTAGCTTTTCTGTGCCCGCAGGCACTACCAGCCTGGAGATACTCAGTGTCACCAGGGACTCATATTGCAGAGAGATGGGAGGATCTTGTCTCCTACTGCCAGGGCACAATGACAGCAGCTTCACAGTGACATTTAAGCTCTAATTTGCACGCAAATGTCAATATTTATTAGTCACATCAAGATCTTCAATAAAGCTCTTCTGGGTTGCTAAGCCTCTCTGGTTATACTTTTAAATTGGAGGCTTGAGAAAAAAGAAGACTGGTTCTCGGTAACTTATTCCAGATTTCCTAGCTTCTTAATTACACCCTTATCTATTGATTATTTTTGTGGAAAGTTATTTCCTGTCAGTCTACGGATCAACAGTGCTGAAAAACGCTTATTGTTATTCTAAGAATCAACCATGAAAAAGTAACCCTTTGACCTACCTTTTCCCTGGAGCTGCAAGAATATTTACATATTTAAATAATGGAAATTTTACAGTAATAGATGTTTCCTGCCTACAGCATGATGCAAGTATAACAGTCTTTCACTATTAAAGTGCACCTGAAGCACCCACACATTCCCATCCCCATTTGCTCTTCCAGATTAGCAGGAGTGCTCTCCTGTGCCTCAGTTTTCAAAAAGCCTCAGGTGTTGAAATCTGGTTTTATTTGTAATATCAACTAGTCTCCCTAATTCTGCTGCTGTTCTAGAAAGTCAAGAATTAGGCCTCTGAGCAAGACAGCATGAAAGAAAGTAAAATTGCTTTCGAATGTAGAGTAGGAGAGGAGGAAAAAAATGGGAAGTGAGCGATTAGGTAAACCTGATGGAATTAGGCAGACCTAAAGAAAAGGATATTGCAGTGGTTTCAAAGTAGAGGACAAAGGTACGTACCCACCATCTACGAGTACTCTGACACTTACCAGGATTTTGGCTCCCCAAAATGCAGGTAGTTGATACTGTAGAGATCCATGTCCTCTGTGTGCCAAGCAAACGTTGTCTTCCACATCCCAAAATAGAGGTAGGGAGTGTTCACGCCTTCTATGATAATGCCACACTCGTGTTCCACCATGTCCAAGAGGGTGTTCAGGTTTCCAATGTTCCATTCGTCCACGTCCTGTAATTCAAAAAGAAATGTTTTGTACTAGAACATATCACAACTTGCTATAGCAGAATAACAGCCTGCAGCTTCCTTTCAATGCCTCAAAATGTGGATGTCCTACTGTTATCTGCATTAATTTAATTCCACCTGCTTCCAGAAAGCTTACTTTTAACGTTCATCAATAACCATGAAAAAGATGCATTACCCCTGCTTTGTGGCAATGGGATTGATTACTGGCTTCTCACTAAACGCGCTCACTGAAGAGGCACTTGTACTATGTGATGCTCTGCCATTAAGTAACTGTTCTACTAATAAACACAAGGTAAACTAAGGGTAAAATACACTTCTCTCAATGACATACTCCATCCAGACGTTCTTCACCTGATGAACACATATCAGCCGAGAAACACTAGACTTCAATGGGGCCCAAGTGGCAGAAGCTGCTACATCAGCTCAGTGCTTCAGGTAAAGAACAGGGCAGACAGTTTTGTTACTATCAATATTTAAACAGAAAGAGCAATAAAAAGAAGTTCTAAATCCAATAGTTGGTTTTCTCCAGCGTGAAATAGGAAGAGCCGCATAAACCAGTGCAAATCTTTAACCTTGAGATTGCCTGAAGAGCAACACAGTCTCCAAAAGGAGATGAACAGTCCCCTTTCCCACCCCTTTTCCCCAGTGCACTCCATAGCCATGAGAGCAATCCCAGTGCCTGCTCCTCCGTGCAGTAAGTGCAGGACAGCGAAGCTCAAACTGCTCCATCTTTAAACTTTCTCAATCAACCTGAGGAAAAAAAAGCCCTGGGGGCAGGGGGGAAGCAGCTGAGAAGCGAGAGGAAAAGGAGTGCAGAGGGGGAATGTTCTTCAGGACTCTGACAGCCCAGTGCTCGCAGCAATGTCCGTAATGGGACAATAGGAAATGTTCTTGAAGTCTGACTGGTAATTCAATTATTTCATTTCTGCTCATAAGAACTTGAAGGAAACTGAAGGAAACACACTGTATATGCAGTGTATCACAGAAGCTATGTCTCCTAAAGCTTGAGTTTGTGCCTGGGCACGTCACCTTCCCTGATCACACCACTGCCAACAATGTGATATTCCCATCAAAGCACCAAATACTACGGATAACTTCAATGTCCCTGGCTGTGAAGGCCTCAGATATCTCTGTTAACTCCAATTAACTAAACCATACTGATAATAAAAGGGCACTTTTACATTAACACACAGTTTATAATGCAGACAATCAGAAAATACTCAAAAAAAAAAAAAAAGGCCACTTTCCACTCAAAAGAAAACCTCTGAGGAAGGGCAGTGCTTTAGATTAGCTGCCTGAGCAGAGGAAGAAGATAAGGAGCCTTTTTCATTTACAGCAGAAGAAACCACAACAGAATTACTTGAAGCACAGGATGCAATTTCAGCAAGGGAAAGAGCTTAAACCATCTGAAATGTAAAATAATTTAGCACGCAGGTGCATTGTACCCTAATAAAGCTGCCTACAAACTAAAAATCCAAAGGCGACTAGTTTAGTTGTGTTAAGAATCCAAAAAAAGTATATTTGATGAAGCACCCAATTCTGGCTCTCTCTTTTTTCTGTCTCTCTAAAGTGCTTCAGCAGAAATCTTTTAAAAAAAAAAAAAAGAGAAAAAAATCAAACCCTAATATGATAGAGATCTGGGTCAGCAGCTTACTTTTAATTTACATTATGTATACCTGGGCACACCATTATGAGACCAGTCCAGTTTTGTTTAACAACCTTTTCTGCAAGCTATATACAATGTTTGGCCACACACTTTGTAAAGAACTCATTTAAATCACCTTTATTTTTTTCATTTCTCTACTAAAACTAAGCTTTTCACAGCTTCCAGTGACTCTATTCTCCTGAATCTCTAGGGAAGGTGGGAAGTTTAGTCACACTTTTGTAGTAAGGGAAAAATAAAGACATTATTTGCCTTTCTTTTTTTTAAGGTTGCTAAATCAAATAAATCCTGAATTACTGCTCCTTAATGAGAACAGAGGAATAAGGGAGTCAGTATCTGTATTTAGAATAAATAAGAGAGGAGCATTTCACTTACTGCATCATACAGTGAGCCACTGATATCAGCCCCGTAAATTGGGGAGACAAACGTGAGATTCTTCCAGTACTTGCGCTCCAAGTCTTCAAAATCTTGATGGCGCGGAGTACAATACCTGATAAGAACATGGAGAAGATAAGGCTGTAAGAAGTCCTAAGGAACACTCACTGCAGACTGATAAACGACTGAAAAGGTGCATTTCAAAGCAGACACACTCAGGTGGTGTGTTTCATTTTTAATTCTACTCAGATTTCTATAATTTACCACCTTTTAAATCTTTCTACAAAACCTCTCAGTGCATACTGACACACAGGATGTGCGCTGTGAAGCACCAGGTTCCCATCCTGAGGATGCAAGAGACAGAGTTATTGCACTCGTGGATATGCTGAATCAGCAATATTTCAAAGTTGGTTGCGTGAGGCCAGTATTGCTTGTAGCAGTTGGCTTGCCCCAGCCACCTGAAGTGCTCAGCAAAGCTCCCAGTCACTTCGGAAGATACTCATGTTATTAATGTTAGCTCAGGCACTCCAAGATACCTGTATTTCTGCCTCAGCAAAAGAACACATTTTCCAGAACAATCACTAACACACAGAGAGCTCTTCTCTGAGTCCCAAGCCATTCTTTTCAGACAGGTTCTTAGCCAAATACTGACTTCAAAGAATCTTCCTATGCCAACTCCCAGAAAAAAAAAATATCTAAGATACACCAAAAGCCACCAAGTTACAAACTTGCTTGAGATTCTGAATGTAAGCTTTGAAGAAAAAGCAGTTTCCTCCAAAATGCTTCCTATTTAACAAGACTGCATTTTCTTTTCAGCTTGTTTCCAGAAAGAAAGGCTTTCCACACACCTCCCCCGTTCACAGTGTAAGAACATCACTTAACATCAACATACTTCTCGCTGTTAGCCAGACGCCTGTATTCTCCCACAGTCATGGGTTTCTTCTGTATATTATACTGGGTGAATAACCCCGACTGCCCAGTAACCACCTGCTGGATGGGAGCTGGGATAACCATGTCATCTATGTCATCGTAGGTTTTTCGGGGCTTCCATTCCTTGGGAGGAATCACCTGGAATTGGAAAAAAGAAAACCAAACTTCACGTTCACAAGAGGCAAACATGAGTCCTACTGAAGAAACAAGCCCCCTTGAAGCAGGACTTATCTCACCCCTCTGCTGAGGTTATCAGAGAACAGCAGCAGCTCAAACAACATGGGACATGACCCCTGTTCTGCAGGGAGGGAAGACTAGCTGATGTGGTCAGGGGGCCACCGCTAGCAGTCCCTTCAGTGCAGTGTCACAGAAGGCAGCCAGCGATGACAAACAGAGATACAGTTATGCCAAGGAATGACACTGCCTGCCAGAAGGACTGCACATGCTCTCCCTCCAGAACGGTGTTCCTCTCACCTACGTTCCACAAAGCTGCATGAAGATTCCGCCAGCTTTATCAGTATGTTGCATCCCTACAACTCCATAACCTTTTACAGTAGTCTAAACTACTACTCCATCACTTACATCAGGGTTTTTGGGGGGTTTGGTGTTTCTTTTGTTTGTTTGTTTGGGGTTTTTGAAACTACAAAGGCTTGAAATCCTGTTGCATTATTGCTGTTGATGTTTCTTTATTTGTAGGTGACACATCGGGGCCCAACTCCTTAAATCAAAAGGGGTGAGGGGTAAAAAAGAACAAAAGAAACCAGTGGGGAAACTCATCCAGAGCTCTTTCCTCACTCTTGGAGGCTGTGCCAAACAACTGCTGCAAAGCAGTGCTGAATCTAGAAGAAAAAGCTGTAATTTTAAACAGAAGAGCTGCCAACAATTCTAGGCTCAAGATCAGAGAACAATCAGTGGGCATGTGGAATGAAAAAATAAAGTATCTGCTATCTAATTTGGTGTAAGGATCAACCAAAAAAAGTTACGGGAACTGGAGGGCAAGTATTGATTTTCGTGGGCACGGTTCCTCCAGGATATGATGAGCTCTACTTCCATTACAAGGCTCTGAACTGCAGTTGCAACAGAGACACAAAAATTAACTCGAAACACTCAGATTTAGTCCTACAAGTAGAGTAATTTCTTTACAACATCTGGAATTCACCAACAACCTTTATTAAAATAATCTACCCTAACAGACTCATGGAATGTAATTGCCAGTACACTTGAGTGGTCAAGAAAACATTTCAGAGAGAGCTTTATCAATACCCAGCTCTATTTAGAACTGTAATAAAAACAGAAATTGACCTATGTTTTGGAAGAAATAATTATTTCATGCCTAACAGCTTTATCTCTCTGCTGTACTTTATTAAGTTCTGCTAAATACCATACCTTGTCACAACAACTACCTTGTCAGAACAATTCTCTCCCTCAGCCTATGGTGCAACATGACAGAGTCACAGAAAGACTTTTTAATCACTTAGTCCTGCATTTTCAAAACAGTTGTATGTCAAGTACTGGAATTTAGAAGCTTCACGTGAAGGGTTCTCATAATGTTTCGGCACTTTCAGTGTAAAGATGCAGATGGGAAGGAAGCAGAAAGATGTTTTAGAGCTGGCTGGAGAACTGGTTCCTAAAGGTCAAAAAGGCTTTTGGGTATTTTGGGAATCACACATACATAGAGGACACATTTACAGACCTAGATTCAAGCCAGCATAAGGTGGTAGCCCAGAATATAAAAAAAGCAAGAGTAAAAAGTCTGCCCCCATTTGTATAGATATTATTTAGCCCCTCTCCCCAGTCAAAACCTATTTAGACTCCAAAAGCTTGATCCTTTACCCTGCACTCTGGGGGAGTTGAAAACCTCGTGCCTCCAGCCCTTGAGGACCACAGCTACCACTCTCTGTATCCTCAGCAACAGAATGAGGACACAGAAATACCCTTAATCCATCTCTGCGAGGGCCGGGAACATCTTTGTTTCCCAGTTAGGGATCAGCACAAGACAGCCTGAAATAAAGCCTTCTTTCACTCTTACCCAAAGCCTGTAACTCCTCTGCCTGTCCTCTCTCACTCAACCAAAACAGAGACTGCAAGTGTAATTTTCAAACGCACGCTCTGGACTACATGAAAGCAAAGTACTTCTGAGCAATGTAAGTTCACAGAGGCTTTACACAGAGCAGAGCCTGGGGAAGGCAGCCTGCGGGACGGGACGCCTTCCGCTGCCTGAGCCGGAGCAACTCACCTTGGCCAGCCCTGCCCGGTGAGCTCCTTGCGATTCCATGTAAGCGATGTACTTCCCAAAGTCCCGAAACTCCTCAAGGGTGGGACGAAAGGTCATGATCTTACAGCCAGGGTTCTGCTCCGACCCCATATTTATAGTACGGCGGCAGCGCCTGAAGAGGGGAAACAAAAAAGGAGAAAGAAAGAAAGAAAGAAGAGAGTCAGAAAAATAAAATATTGGTTAAAAACCTTTGGTTTCTTTCTACTGCTTTAATGAATTCCACAGAAAGGCATGGATATATTTTTCATTTCTCTCCCCTGTTCTCCCAAGACGTATTTTTAAGTACCATCTTCTAACACAGATATGAAGAGTTTCTGATCAAAAATCCACTTAGTCTATTTGTCAGCAGGGTCAAATATCAGGGAACTCCCGATACCTGTACCATCCAAGAGATCGGACAGAGCCTAAACATAGTGCTCAGAGTGAACACTGTCCCCTCCATTCATCAAACAAAGCTGGAGCTCAGCAGAATGGCGGCCATCGGTATCTATGTCCAAAAACCAACAGCTTTGTCCAACATTTGGGTTTTTTTCATGTGCTAGACTACATTCAAATTATAAAATTACGGTTTTTTAAAATCTAATTTCAGTACACTTTGTATTTGCAATGTACATAGACAAAAGGAAGGGCCAGACAATTCCTAAAAGACATGTAGATGCACAATTTCAAAACATCTTTCAATGTGAAAAGCAAAATCCTCAATTTACTTCAAAATTTGCAAGGAAAAAAAACTCCAAACAATTCAGTATGAAACTACAATTTTTAAACTGGACCTTTGTAGGGTTACGCTGGAAACTTTCAAAGCAAATAAAATGTTTTAATGGTATTTCAGCTGCAAACATAACTACAAAAACATTCTCCATGTCAGAAAAGCAGCCACAGCACATACAATATGCTGAAGCTATCAGGAGAGGGCAGTACGGGGCTTTCAAGGAATAAAAGGTGCAGCAACACTATGTCAAATGTGAGTTCTAAATCACAAGCAGAGTATGTTCGGATTTAAATGGATTTCAAACTAGCCAAAAAGCGTTCTGGGTGCTACTAAAAGTACTCTCTGTGTTAGGAAAAACGAAATTAACCAGAGAAATACTGTTATATCAGTGTTTCAAGCAGTGAGCAGGGCACAAAATTCACACTTCTCCAAAGGGACAGGAGATACTTTCATCTGCTCCTACAATTAAAACCAGCATCATGCACTAAATTGGCCAGACTCAACACCCAGCTCACCCGAGGCACCAAGGTTTCCTTTACAATTTCAATTGGGTAAAACAGGGTTTTTTTTCCATTTCACAATCAAATGAACAGTTTTGACTTGAAATTTTAGAAAACAGAAATTTTTAGAAATGTTCGGAGTAGCTTTTATGTAAAATTTATTTCAACACAGTGGTCTGCAAGTCTAAGCCCTTCCCCAAGGCAGTCTGTAAAGGAATTTCACGCATAAAATCACAGCCTCTCACGTGCTCGTCCTGTCCTCCAGCATCTGCCCCGTGCCTCCTCAAAGGTTACTGTGCCCTAAACTAAAGCTGACATCCAAAGAGCTCTTCCCAAGCCAGAGGCGCAATAACACTCCATAAGAAAATCAAACTATAAACCCCAATATCGCACAATATCCCAGAGCAAAATCACTCCTTTCACTCCAACAGATACTTCTAACAACTGCATTTCCAGCAGAAACTGTTGCAATCTTAAAACAAAAAGGCCCTTTACCTTTAACGAACCCCTCGGCCTTGCTGGAAGAGATTTCTAAGCTCGCCATCCAGCAAAATAAATTCGCTACGTTTCAGGGTCAGCACTTTAAGATAAGAAAAATACTCGATTTATACCCACAAGAACAATTTACTACACAAATGTTTTGCAGAAATACAAGAAAGGAAACAGTTTCTCCCGTCCCCAAGCCAAACCACGGGAGCTGATAAGCTCAGGGCATCCATCTGCCGGAGGCGTCTCCAAAATTGCTGAAGAAAACATTGTTCACCAGGAAAATACAGCTGATCCTGGTGAAGAGTTGGAAGAAAAGTGCCTGTTGAGAAGTGGGACGGGGACAGAAACCATCCCCAAACTTTTATTCCAATGCAATCCTACCGAGAATACTTTGGCTATTTTTAACTCGGGTCGAGAAATGCCAGGGAGGTTCAGCGGCGCAGCGAGCCCCGAGTCGGGCTCTGAGCAACACCGGCCCATCAGGGCATCTGGCTCGGGGAAAGGAACTTGAATTCCATCCTGAGGAGGATCCCTGCCAGCACCATCTGCTCCAGGGATGCCTTCCCAGTATCCACAGATTTACCCACAACCAGGGAAAAAAACCATAAAACAGTCAAAGCCAGGTTTTATCCCATCTTTTCCTCAAGACAACTTCCAGCAATCCCAATTTTTATTCTGCGAACTGGGAGCAAATAGTCAAAGTACATGTTACAACAAAGGGGTGGGATCAAAAACTACATCATGCAAAGCTTAATCAATTAATTAAAGGGTCTACCTGCCTCAAGCTGGGCACTCTGGAACTCTGCAGTGCACAGACAGCAAAGCACAGCAGATTTTCCCATGTTAAATCCCATCTCTTTATTCTAAGGAACATCTTAACACATACCCTAGTTAATGTTTGCTGCAATGGATGTTCATCCAACTAAACTAATTAAGTTATTACAAAAAAATAGCCACGGAGCACACAGGAAGGGAGAATTAGTGTCCAAAGCCCCTGCCTGTACGTGCTGCCTCCCAGGGAGCTGAGAGAGACAGCAAAAGCTTTGGGAGAAAAGGATTTCTTTCTTAACCACTTTGCGCACGGCAGCACTAATGTATTTTGGATAAATAGCGCCAGTATTTACTGTCAGCTCCTTCCCAGCTCCAGGTACCACAGAGGACAGCGAATAAGTGACAGGAGCCCAGCTCCCCTTGTGGGAGACACCTCGATGAAAGCTCAATGACGAGCTCAGCAGCATCACTGGGGGTTTCACAGCAGAATCCCACAATTCTGAGAACACCGAAAGCATTTTGCTTCCACGCAGGGCTCCGCCGTGCAGCCGGGCGGGTGGTGACGATGTGAACAAACTCTTCTCTCTTCACTATTAACAGTGAAAAGGATGATTTTGCAAAAAGAGCCTAAGCCCCCTATTAGTTCTTGAAAAGAAGTATTAGGATATTTTTCTCAGCTGGGTGCATTCTGTTCCTTTGTAAGAGAGAGTAACGACCTGAAATATTATGAAATACCTTCTAATTTGCAACCGTGCTAAGGAAACACTAAAACTTGTCACCAGAGGGGTGATCTCAGTGGACACAAAGAATGGGGTTTATTCAACAACTTTTACATGAGACTTTTCCATCTAAAATTGATGTGAACTAAAGATACTTTTGTGACTGAAATCCCACACCTGTTGATTGAAACCTTTGTACGGCAGAGAAAAAGCCCAAGAAACCCAGCCGAGATCAGCCGCTCGCGCTGGCGAAAGGACTTCCAGGATGGGGAATCCTTTCTCCAGGGAAAGGCTTGGGACTTTCAAGCAGTTCCCCGCTGCTCCCCTGCTACTGATCTAGAAAGAGAGGATAAATCCGACTCGTTCTCCTCCACTTTTGAGTCAGGGGATGACTTTGACTGAAGGAAGCGACTATTAGTGGAAACGAACCCGCCTTTAGGCACCGGTGCTGGAGATAAACCCAGCACCTACACCCAGGTCTGCAAACCAGTCCTGCCGGTCTGCTATAAACCCTCTGTTATCAATCCGGATTTGCACAATAAAAACAGCACAGAATTTATGACAGAAGACTCACTTTGTTTATACAGTAACACTAGAAGACCTTCTTTAATCTTGCTAAAAAAAAAAAAAAGGAAAATAAAATCTCTCTGGGATTATCAGTTTCTTTGACAAACCAGAAGGTGTTTACCTTCAGAGCCCTTTAAAGAAGGCACCAGGCCTAAAGGTAAACTCATCCCCGAGTGCTATATGTCCCTGCTGCCGCTTACATCGCACTGCACACAACTGGCAAAACCACTTTGGACCAACTTGCTATCTCTCCAAAGCTGCAGTTCTCCACCATCAGCCCCAGAAAAACTCCTACTAGCTTTTTCCTTCGAAGCTAGATAACCAAAATTCAAAAAGAGGAAGGAAAAGGCGCTTCGGAACATATGCCTGGAGCGAAAAAGGAGAAAGTAGGCGTTCAAAATCTGGTAGACAAAACCATTGCATGGAAGCCACAGGAAGCAGAAAATAACTTTGTGAGAAGAGGATACATGGGATCCACAGCAACCCTGCAAGATTTCACTTGGGTTGTGTTGGAAGGGGCTGAAAAGACACTGGGAAACCTCCTGCCGAGCGCACTCCACGACCTGCTGCCGACTGCGAGCAGAAGATACACGGTTTGCCTGCACTCACGGGTGGTGGGCACACACGCTGGCACCGGTATCACACCCTGCCGGAGGAGAGAGAACCACAGCCATCAAAATCTCACAGAATAAACAAAGCGCTGGCCACAGTTTGAAGGAGGAGGAAATTTCACAGCGGTACCGACTTGGAGAGCTACCGCGCTCTCATTCACGGCCATTTGTTCCTCTCCTCTGCCAAATACGATGATTTGTGGTGCCACGGTGCAAAATGATCGGGGAGACGGCTCTGGTTACACGGCTGGGCTTTAACACAAGCGCGTAGCTGCC
>JAHREE010000374.1:219667-235546 GCA_033628505.1 Tringa tobata
GGGGGGCGCTGCGGCCGCCCTGCGCCAATGGGGCGGGGAGGGACCGGCCGGGGGCGGCCCCATGGCGGCGGGGCAGAGGGGCGCCGGGGCCGACCAGCCCCGGGGAAGCCATCGTTAATCTTGCCCGGGTCCCCCAACCCGCGGGCAGCGCCCTCGGGTCCGTGGCGTCGCGGCCTGAGGGGGTTCACCCTGAGGCGGACCCGCACAGGCCCGAGGAGCGGCCTGACAGGGCGGCCACACTCGCTCCGCTCCTGAGGAGAAAGTGGAGCGAGGGTGGCAGAAGGGTGTTAAAGATGGCACACATGACATGTCACAGAGACGGTGACAGCCTCCAGGGGGGTTCCCCCGGCACAGGGTGCCTCCCCCGGTACAGGCCACCTTACCTGGCACCTCACCCCTGCGGGGAGGGGCAGCCCCAGAGGGACCCGAGGAACCACAGCCTCTGAGGGAAACGAACATAGAAACTTAACGTGCATTCAGCATTCAGGTGGGAGTTTGAGGCTTCTTCTAGATTCCACTACCTGGAGCTTTAAAAAAAAAAAAAAAAAAACAACAAAAATTAGTTAACCATCTTCTACTGGCAGTGTGCCGAATCCCCCTCAGAGCGGTGGGATTTACCTCCACCTCGTTCCCATTCCCCCACAGAAGTTATGGCAGCCTGGTTTCAGACAGGGGGTGGGTGCCCTTCTCCTGCCGCCAGCCCCCACCCGGAGCAGCAGTTCCCCCTTCCCCAGGCTGCGGAGATGCCACGGGGCCAGGTGAGTACCTGTAACCCCGAGCTGCCGCCTCGCAGCCCGGGCAGCAGTCACCAGCACCACACAGCAGATAACTCTTTCCAAACTGGCTGCAATTACAGGACGGTGGAAGCCTGCCAGGATGGAGAACTATCAGGGGCATTTTTTAATTTGTGCTCAATTAAACCGCGCAGACCATAGATTCTGTACACTTGCTGGGGAGTGAGATGGGAATTCCCAAAATAGAAGAAATATCCTTGTGTTGGGTTTTTTTGGTAATGTTGTTATTCTTGCTTCCCCATTCCTTATCTACAAAACACTTATTTTACCAGATCACATACTGAGTATTTACTCCAGAATTCCACAATGTAAATGTACACGAGTATGTACGGGAAATGAAGCATCATCCTGGGAATCGCAGAATCATCAGGATTGGAAGGAACTTTCAGAGATGCCAAAGCAGGGGCGCCCAGAGCAGGTTGGACTCAAAACCCAGAGTGGGTTTTGAGTATCTCCAGAGAATGAGATATTCTACCATTAAAACACACAATCCCTTCATATCCAAAGCCACACACCAGCTCCCGTTACAGCACAGTCACTTTCCTCGCAGAGCTTTATATATAGAGAACTCTAAGCCCCAAATTATAAAGTGTCTAGTTTGCAGAGAAATCCTAATTCATGCTAAATAAACACTAACACTCAGTACACTGAAACCTACATAGGAAAACAAAGTTTGTTTTCCAAATTCTAAATAATAACAAAACCAATAGACTAAGGAAGTTATTGCAGTAGGTTCTTTCAATTTAAATACACAACTTCCTCCATTTCACCCACTCATCCCAAATTCTTCACATCCCAACATAGATTAAAACTATTCAATTTCAATGAAATTTAAATACCTGAAATTGAAAGTGTTAACATTAAACACTAATATTAAAATAAAGTTAAAGAGGGCAGATTAAACAGCAGTTGCAGAGTTTCACAGCTTTTGTTTTTAACAAGCCTGTTTTCTCCATTTACTTCATCTGCATTTGTTCAGGAAAACCTCAGTGTTTTAATTTATTCCTCTGGTTTGATAAGTTGATGGAGATGCTCACACCACTGGCGATAAACCCCTCCACTATGATGCATGACATGAGAGTTCTAACAATTTTGGTCTTATTTGATACATGTGCAGGTAATTCCAATTGCCAGTTGATATTTGGATTTCAGTTCCGTGGAAAGCTAGCATAAGTTATGCCCCCAAAAGTGAAAGATTCTGGGAGTCTTTTTTTCAGTTGAACACAATCTATGCCTTTCACTAGTGCCTAGAAGCAGCTATTTTGAAGAACAGAATATCAAATTAGTATTTTCCGCAATTTCTTTGTAGTGAAAAACCATAATGAGAACAACAGGCCTTAGAAAATAAAAAGGCTTAGCATAATTGAACATAAATACAAATTTCTGCACAAGCAATTAGGTCTGGAAACCTGCTTCAGATAAAAAGAATTAAAAGGAAAACAGTCAACATTTTCATCTGAAAAGATATTTATTTTGAGAACTTCAACTTGCACATTGTACAAAAAATTGACAAATTCAGCAAAAAAACCCTATAAAACGCGTTTTTTTTCCCCTAACATATTAACATTATAATTTTAAAAAGGGTAAGAGAGTTAAGAAAACCAAAAATAGGCACATTTGTTCCAGTCTGTCTGCAGTAAAGTGTGATTAAAAACATCCCTGTCTTGTTGAGGTATTAAACTGCAAACTTTGGTAATGATAGAAAAAAAAGAGACAACCCATTGACAAAAGTACAGCTCCTCGGTGTCTGGACAATAAACAAAATGTTTCATCCAAAAAAAAAAAAAGTCAAGAATCGGTTATTCTCCATTTCCAGGTAGAAATGCAGCAAAACAAAGGAAAAAAAAAAAAGTAATGTTATCATAATATACCCAGCATTAGGAGGAAACCTGAAAGTTTGCAAATCTGTGCTAATGGTTTACAGCTACAGTGTTCTATTTTACCCAAAGAATAAAATCCGGTTGGCGAGTTTAAACAATTCAGTGCTTATGAAAAAAAATTAAAAATATATATACGTGGTGATTCAGAGCCCAGTCTTTCAGCAAAGGACAAAAGGCACTTAAGAATGGCTTTAGTATATTCCACAATGGCATTTCTGGATAGAAGACAGCACCTGGCTGAACAAATAATTCCCTAATAAGAAAAAAGTCCAGCTGAGGTAGTACTTCATATTGCTCCCACCACTTGGCTATACACAAGCAGCTTTATTTTCTTTTTTTTTTGATATACAAAATTAGTAGGAAATGGCTTTTGATAGGTTTCTCAAATGTATAAAACCCAGTTCTTAAAAAAAAAAAAAAGATTAGCAAATACCCACTTGTGGTAAAAAAAGATCGTTAAGCCAGGAACCATCTTGTACAAATTGAGCGTCAAAATGCTGCCAAGGTGATGCACAACTCTACCTTGATGGCCAAATCCCCAAACAGTGAAGATTGTTCTAGCAACCAAGCCATTTTATTTTTTTTATGGAATGGAAAAAAAAAATAAAAATAAAAAAGGGGGCAGAGGGGGCACTCTGAGAACTTTCATAATCATTAGCAGCCTTACCGGAAGCACTTTGTAAATCCATTTTGAAAAAAAATAACAATTCTGTGCTGATGAATGGCAGTTTTGAGGGGGGGCAGCAAAATAAAAAAAATGCAAAGTTCAACATTTAGAACAAAAACAAAACCCACAGACATACAAAAGGATATTCCTTGAAGTTTATAGTTTTTTTAAAAACGAGGAAGACATTAAACTTTTTTAGGGGTCTGGGAGAACACAGACTACTGTTTCGTTTGTTTTGTTTTTTGTTTGTTTTTTTTTTTTTTTTTAAATTAAGCCCATTGAAAACTCATTAATAAGTTTGAATAAAAGAAAAATTCGAAGTGCTTTACAGAATCACCGTCCGTTGCCGTAGCCAGGGAAGAGCTGGGTTAGGACGCTCTGCAGCGTCTCGTTCACTTGCATGGTGTAATTTTTGCCGAGGTCGTAGCGGCAGGCGGGACAGCTGTACACGTCAGCTCGGAAGGATCTATCCAAGCAATCCTGGTGAAGAATAAAAAAAATTAAAAAATAATTGGTTAAGAAAGAGAAATGTGCCCTTCAGCTGATTCTGCAAAACCCACACTGGAAAAATGAGATGGCCTTTAACATCCTGGTTCAGCTGGGCTGGGACAGGAGCCGAGAGAGGCCGAGCGCAATGAGCACAGCTGGAAAGAAAACGTTCTTCCTTAGATGCAACAGCACTTGGAGTTGTCTGGGTTGGAAGGGACCTTTAAGATCATCTAGTCCAACCATCAGCCTAACTGATAAAAACCATCACTAACCCATGTCTCTAAGCACTATGTCAACCCGTCTTTTAAAACCCTCCAGGGATGGTACCTCAACCACTTCCCTGGGCAGCCCATTCCAAGGCTTAATAACCCTTTCAGTGTCAAAATTATTCCTAATCTCCAATCTGAACCTCCCCTGGCACAACTTGAGGCCATTTCCTCTTGTCCCATCACCTGTTCCTTGGGAGAAGAGACCAACCCCCACCTCTCTACACCCTCCTTTCACCACAGCATCTTAGTCATGGACACAGTATTTAGGTATATGGTAGAGTTATTTCATTCAATTACATTTCTAAAGATCAAGAATTCCCATGGAGCCACTAAAGACTGTTGGAGCTTCTGCAAAAACACATTATTCTTCAGAAAACAAAACACCCCCCTACTCTCTGTAACCCCGTCGAACCCATCAGTGTCACCCAGCAGCACCAGTGAGCCCACAGAGCAGCTCGTGCCATCTTTTAAGGGAACTGGGTAGGAATCGTGTCATAGCAATGCAATAGTGGAACTGTCTTTAAAGCACATGCCAAAAAAAAACTTCTATGCCCAAGAACTGTCATCAAATCAAGGGCTGTGGTTTCGTGGTGGTTCTGGCAGTGTCAGGTTGATGGTTGGACTTGATCTCGGAGGTCCTTTCCAACCTAGACAATTCTATGGTTCTATTAAGTTGTAAAATACAAACCTGCCTCATGCTAAAGGACTAACCACTGGCCCAAAAAAAACCCCAAATCTACACACCCCCCCACCAGTTCTCTCCCCACTGAAGGAGCTCAAGGCTTGTTGGCTCCCCAGAAGAGATGTTCTGATGACTCACCTTGCACACGTTGTGTTGGCACACGGTTGTGACCGGCCGAAACACGACCTCCTGACAGCAGATACACAAAAAGGCCTCTTCAACTTTATTTAGAAATTTCTGTAGAGAACAACACGTGAATCAGCTTGTTGCTGCTGCTCTCTGAAAGATGCTGCTCACTAAATGCAATAGGTTACTTTAGACATAGAAAATCTTTCTATAAATTTCAACAAGCTAAAAAAAAAAATAGTCCCATTAACAAGTTCTTCTCCTACTTACTGACCTCAAATATAGTACATTAAATTTAGGCTGGGAATGTCTACAGTGGAAAAAAAAACGCTGTAGGTCTGAGGCTGTTTCTTTATGCAGCCAAGAGGTCTGTGTCTAGGGATAGTACACTAATTAATTGTCACTTTATATCTGTAAAGAGAAGCGTGACGTACCGGTCCATCTTTGAGAGCTTCTAGTACTTCATTCCACAGTTTTTCATTGGCTTCATCACTTTTTATGAGAGATTTTTGCTGAGATGTCAGCTTGTATGGCTCAACTTTAGTTTTCTTTGGAGTCCCTGTGGGAGAGGTAATGAGTTTTTCCTCTCCACCTGAAAGGAAACACAACGACTTCTTAAACAATCAAACAAAAAGCAACCAGAAAATAATAACTAGATAAAATGCACAAAAACCTACAAGGGTTTCTATATCCACTTGCCTACGCCACAAACCTGCTGATTTCCTTTTCCTCTTTCCTTTCCCCGGGGTATCAAACTCATCATCTCCATTATTTTCTTTCTCCTTATCTTTGTTTGCAATAACTTCCAAATACCCTTCAGGATACTACAGGAAAACACAAAAGAAAGAGCATCCAATGCAAGCGTGCCTTTCACAAACTTAAGAGACTGTTATAGGTCAGAAGAACATCTCGAGAACTGCTCCAGCTTAAGCAATAGATCCCTGCTCTGCCAAAGCTCTTACTCAGACTGGAAATTCTGTACAAGAAAGTGAGTTTTGTCCATTTAACCTCCTGATGTGAAAAGAAAACAAAGAACCCACAAGACTGAAAGCGCTTGTGTCCCCCTCAGTCTCAGGGGATGTCTCGATCCTTACGCAAGGATCATCCTCAATAAAATGGATAACAGAAGAATTCCTGATGTCCATCAAGTTTGTTGTCCAGGGGAAACCTGCTGATGTTCCAGAGGAGTACCTGCATTGTTAGGCCGAGCTTTTTCATCCTGTCCTTCCCTTCTTTGGTCCAAGGAGCAGGTTCTTCATCATCCCTCCTAAGCAAGTAACGCCACACTAGAAATCCAGATTTCCCCGTCTCGGGCCAGTATTTCACAACCTAAAAAAGTCAGATGCAAGTCCATCATACACTATAAAAAACTCACTGGCATAACCAAATTCTCCTAATCCAGTAAAGGAATTCAAATCCTTCTTACCTTATATATTCCATCGTATCTGTTCCCTTCTACAGGAGCGTATTTGCTATGTTTGCCTCCTTTTACGTTCCTCACTACTCGGACGGGTTTCCCAGCTCTCCAGTCCTTGGCTTCAGCTCCGTTTTTGTCGTTGATGGGGGCACTGCAGTTCAGAGCCAGAGCTCTGCAGAAGAAAGTCCAACAAACTTAGTGTATTTACAGGGCAGAACCCTTCAGAATCAGAGGGAGGACAGAGCAAAGTAGAGTTTTCATAGTAAACCAGCTACTAAAAAGTAATAAATTTAAACTATAGTATTTTACTCAGAGCAACACATTGAGAGAGTTGAGTACAATACTGAGAGGAGCAGCAGAAGCCACAGCAATGGCTCCTGAAAAAACTGGAAGCTGTTGCCTCTTTGCAGATAGAGGAGCCCCTTTGGAATCTTTTTGCAGGAAAAAGGATGTAGCCAGTTGTTTTATTTGTTTATCTTAACTAGGAACACTTTCAAATATCTTGTATAACACCAAGAACTCTGGGAGATAGTCATTAAGCCTCCTGACTGGATACGCTGATTCTTCATTACATTACCCTGCTGTAATTGCACAGAGCACTTCCTCCACTCCAATCCACATGTATTTGTAAGAATTAGAGTCCAGAATTACAAGTGATCTGATCTCCCAGTGTGACCAGTGGCTGCAAAGGTCCTCAGAAGAGAATATAAACATGTCTAGGCTAATTTACTACTCTGTTACTTAAATTTCAGTCAATATTTACTGTCAGACTAATACCATTTACAATTGTTTCATGAATTCATTCACTGTGAGAAGCATTTCCATTGTGCAACTGATCTGCAGCCTCCACCCCAGTCAAAACCCAATTTTGACAGTTTTTCCACTTCGCCAGTTTCTTTTGAAAACGGGACAAAATGTTTTGGGTTCCCAATTGCCAAGTCCTAAGGTTAGGGATGGAGTGTGAAGGTTGCTGACCTGTTCATGTTGGTGAGTTTTTGATCACAAGACTGTTCCGCTGTACGTTTGTTTCCAGAAAGATCACGCCCTCCGCTCCCTGTATATGTGAAGGAATTTCCATGATCCTGAAATGTATATGGATGGTTTCGATACATTCATAAAAAAATCATTCAATAAAAGCAGAAGAGTCTTTCAATCAAGTAGCTCTAATGTGATATTCTGAAAAATAGGTGCTTCCTGTGTTTAAGCTCCCAGACTCGGTCCGTGGCCCTCCCTTACATTGCCAGGAGAGGAGTGAAGGTGATAAGTGGTGTCTTGTCACACACTTCACAGAGACCTCTGCCCAGAGAGCAGCTCACCACAGGCACCAGAGCTACTGGGAAGCCTGGGGGCACCTTCCAGAGAAGGAAACCTTAACTGGTGCCTCAGCACTTGCACTGGTACATGACCCTGCAGCCAGGATTCAGGCTTGGTACGGCCACTGAGACTCCTGGCTCTCTCTTTTCCATGAGTGGTGACCCGCAAGAACGAGCCGTAGAGCCTGGTACGGCCTGGGAGGGGTCAGGTCTGGCCAGGAAAACCCAAGGATGGAGTCAGAAGTAGAACTTCTGTCCCTAGTTTTGCTCTGAACGCTCCCCAGACACACGAGGACCTGGCACCGTGTACCATGAGACTTTTCAAACCACGGACACGATGCACACCCTGAGAAGGCAGCTAAGGACCCTTGGACTGAAAGCTGACACATGGATATTAAACTTAATTCAGATTATCCCATTTCTTGGGTTAGCACATATTATTGAACTGTAGTATTCCTTTGCCTAGTTTTCTTCTGAAGAACATAAGTATCATCAAGATGAGTGTCTCATATAGAGTGTAAAAAGTAATTAAGGTCAAGCCTTTGTTTTAACGATGAGTTTGTTTGGTTCTCAGACATAAATAATCAAGATTCACTTACTATGTCATCTTCGTAGCCTCCTGCCAGAACCAGGGAATAGGCACCATCATTACTTCTGCCATGGATACCTGCTACGTGGGGCCTGTGGACGCCGGATTCGCTCACCTGGGGCAAAAACAGAGTTTGTTGGGCAACTGCTGTTCAACAGGCCACAAACAACATCACTATCTGTCAGTCTTGGAACTAAATTAACTAATAGTTCCATTTCAGATTTGGTTTTCTTATATTACAGTGTGAAACTGTGTTTTGCCACTATCCTCCAAAAAGCTCCAGGCAGAGAAAAGAAAAAATGCTTAAAAAAAACCCAAGCCATTGAATATTTCAGTAAATCGAACACATGGATATTTTTTTATTACTTTAATTTAGAAATCTGGATCTTCGCACTGAGAATGCTTATTAAGTTCCCAGAATTCTAGAATAATGTAGGTATTAAAATTAAATGCCTGTATACAGAGATTGGTTTTGAAAGACTTGCAGTAGCAGCTTCCATCTAATACTGGAAAACAAGAGCTGGATCTTTCAGGGCTTTTTCTTCCCCAACTTTCTAACAGGATGAGAAAACCCGTTTAATGTATCCAGGTACCCAAGAGAGAGCTGTTACCAGCAGAACCAGTGGGAGATACCACACATCTGCAGGACAGGCTACTGGAAACAAATACATTGGTTTGGGGCTTGAGTCACCAAAAAAGGACCAAAGGAAAAAAACCCTTGAAAGGCCCAGACAATGGGGCATTAGTTATGGAACACTTGGTCTAGACAAAGCCAGAATTCTTTCCTTTCTGCACTCACACATCCAGTGACACACACTCCAAGATTAACTGTTTCAGGTGCCTCGGAAGAGCTGGATCATTCCCAGTTTTCCCTACAGGGGCTCGGGCCAGGGTTCAGCTTCATACCTGAACTCGGAACTTCCACATGGTGCCGACAGGAATCCCAGGAATCGGTCCATAGTGGTTGGAGGGGACGATGGTACATTCCTTTGTGCGACCAACACATGCCATACCCTGTTTCAAAGGGCAAGGCTGATCAGCCAAGAATTTCAAGGAAGTAACACACACTATTCTTCAAAATAAAATAGCTTTTTGAACTGACCTTGCCCCAGTCTCTCCGCGAGGATGAATTAGCGGATGCCATCTTTTGTTTCTTTTTACTTTCTTTTAATTTCTCTCCTGCTAAAACCACCTCACTTGCATCATTTCGACATTCAGGGCAATACCTAAAGTCACCAGTTGATAAAAATTAACTAGTAGCCAAGTCTAAAATTAAAAGAATTTCCTGAAAACATAGTGAGTTATAATGTTACAATTTCCCAGTGTGAACCTAGAGAGGACATGAAACAACTCTCCCTACTGGAATTAGACCAGTATGAGCTGGTGTCCCTACACAGTCTTCTAACACACTGCAGATGTGTCAGGAAATCTGCTGTATCATTAAAAACATTGTATAAAATGCTGAAACAGGACAAAAGGAATGAAAAAAAAAGTAAATTTCACTATTTATATGGATACGGATAGATGTATTTCACTATCTAGATCTATCACCATATATATTTCACATATAGAACAGTATATATCACCAGCCTAACATGGTGATGGTGCCTGTGGACTATCTATAAGCAACCCATAAGAACCATTACCCAAGTGACACCTCCTGGCATCAGGTTTGCACTTGGTTTATTGGTGACTGCACTTCTCTTTGAACAGGGATAGAGATCCCCAAACCAGGAAAAGAAGTTTGAAAGCCACTGGCTTCAAACGTACTGTCACTAAACTGATGCTCAAGAAAAGCTATAAAGTCCTACCAAAAAACAAACACACACACAAACATCTCTTCACCTCACAATGTTGCCACCTAAGGGCAGCATGGAGCCCTAGACCTCGCTTTCTGCTCCTAGTTAGATGGTAATTGCGATTCCACACACATATACTTAGAACTTACCAGTCCTCATCATCTGGAATACTGCTAAGAGGAGGGTTGAGGCAGTAGATGTGGAAAGCCATGTCACACTCGTCACACATGAGCTGTTTATCCGGATCTTGTTTGCCTCCACAGATATGGCACGCACAGACTCTGCAGGTCTTGTTGGGGTTGTCCTTACAAGCTTTACACACGGGTCCGTTCTGTCCTGTTGGCCAAAACAAACCACAGGCCACTTCAGCCTCCACAAAGTGCCAAGATGCCCTTGAAATACTCAAAAGGAGTCACAACAAGCGTCTCAACTCTTAGACCCTTGATCCTCACAAAGACAATCAGCAGAACATCACGAGGTAGAACCGAGATATGCAAGAACCGCGCAACAGACTCACGTTTTAAGGGACAGGCGCTAATTGGAGAAGCAGTGCCTGGTTCTTCAATTTTATAGATTTCATCCACTAATGTAATTCTGCAGTCATTCAAGGAATCCCCAGCCTCCCTGCAAGGACAAGGCGATAAAAATCAAAGAGATCAGACTTTGAAAGTATCATCCAGCGTGAATTCAGAGCTGTGAAGGTACATCAGTAACACAGACTGGTCTGCAATCAGTCCTGCATCACATGAAACCTGTTCCAGCATCACATCATCGGGGACAGTGGCATGACACCACGAACCAACTCGTTTTCATGCCATTAAAGTGTACCCCTTCTTGGCTCAACGAGAATCCAGGCACTTGTAGCCTTCAGTTTATTGTTAGTAACTGTTCTCCCTCTTTCAGATTAACTCTGATTATATTTTATAGTTAAAACATCAGAATCACTGTGGTGAGAATAAAGAGGGGGAATATTCTGGCAACAGTATGAAACTTAAAATATATACTTTTTTTCCCCTGAAGCTAAGATGTAGGTTCATTTTCTCCTTTAGGAGAGAACTGGATGTAAAGTGAGGGTTCAGCCTATATTATCATATCTAGCAACAAATATTACACCAAATTTTTTGTAAAATTGTTAAGGATAGTTAATGGAGTAAACAATTCTTCTCCTCTTAGTGAATATGGGGCTTTGCATCCTCCCAGCATTACGTGAACCCACAGATCAGTGCACCCCGTGATTCCTTAAAGCTTAAAGTTCAATTCCTCCAGCAGAAATTAATCAAAAAGGTGATACAAAGTCAATCACCCAAGAAGGACACCCGGCTTCTTTCCCAGAACTGCCCTTGCACCATTTTTCTTGCATCAGTTTTATCAGCAGAGTCACTCAGACCTCACAAAAGCTTAAGCAGAGTTGGAGAATTCAATTTATTCCACGTTATGAATTTGCTTACCCAAGTAATATCTTTGCATTTATCTCCTTGATCATTTTCGTTTCCCTTTTTTGCAGAATCTCCGCATCGTACCAAAAACCTCTCTCTTTTGGTTCATCGGGATTATAGTTGACCATCACCACCTGTCCTACCTCTAGCTGGTGCCACTTCAAAATAGTCCGTGCACGAGCCCGTACATCGCTCGAACTCAATTCTACAACTCCGTTCTCTGGGTAACTTGAAGTAGAAGGGAGGGCACAGAGAGACAGAGAAGAAAAATCAGATTCAACATCACAAGTTGTTGTAAGTGATGGACTTTATCCAGAAGGGTTGATTAAAGAACCGATGCCGCGCAAAATAAAAGAATATCAAGAATAAAATCCCCTTCTCTCACCCAGGCACAGCCAGAATCGGGCAGTCTAAATTTGTTACTGTTATATCCCATTTTAAACTCGGTTAATAGCATTTCATAGTTCTAAAACCAGCCCCCTGGAATTCCAACTGTAAGACAAACTTACATTTTTGAGCCCCATTAATTGTAATTACCGAGTGAGCCCAGTTCTGTTTTACCTTGTGGATCTCAACAATAAAACTTCCCGTCAACACCACGATCGAAATGACTTTATTAGCCAAGAAGGTAACAAAACTCACTCTTCGTATTTCACGTGGTATATTACATCTTCTTCAGGCACGGTCGTCGGCTGATCGGGATCTGTGCAACTCTCAGCTGATTCCTTTGTAGGTTTTTTCCTGGTTACATTTACAACCTGGGCTTCAAACCACGCTCCCATATTCGTATCTCGAGCGTCGACCAAGTCATTGATCTGCACAAAGCAAAGTCCACAGCTCAGCAAAATGCATCCTCAAATTCAGCATTAATTTCCAAGTCTACCTGGAGATTTAACCATCTGAAGAACTTCATCATCATCAAGAAATTTAACAGATCTTAAAAATTAAGCCATTTTTTTTCTGCCTTCCTGGTCCCATTGTGCAACCCTACAGTCTTCTCGGGTTCAGCCTCTAACGCTAAAAGCACATTCCACACCAACAAGTGTGATTTCTACACCTACAAACGTTATTTCATATCTTCTCTAGTACAAACCACTATTAATGAATCTACAACAGACTCTCAGGACTGTCTTGCTCAGTCTGGCAAAGACATCACTACATCTGTAATAAAACCCACTGAAACAGAGAAGTAAAATGGTTCTGAGCAGCTGGTTGAGATTTTCTTTTGTTCATTCAAGAAAGTTTCAGCTTTGACAAATGCAGTGACTCGGAGCAAAAACATTTGGAAAGTTTTTTAAAATCAAAACAGGCACTCTGAAGACATTTAAAAACAAAATAAAATCAATTAATGTATTGTAGTTTTAGTCAAAAGGATAAAATGAAAAATAGAATACTTTGACCTTCAACACGTTACATTTCATTGGTGTGTGGGTTACTTGGTTGTTGGGGGTTTTTTTTGTTTGTTTTTTGGAGGGTTTAAGGAAAAAAAGAAAACACCCACACGAGTGGGACACGAGAGGTTTTCAGAAAGTCTCAACCACAGAGAAACAATTCCCCCCCCGAAGCACAGCTTTAAGCTCTGTAAGTTTTTTGCCTTTTTTTTTTCCAGTGACTGACCTTGTAGAGGCCGAAGCCGGGGTCTGGCCAGTCGTGCTGGGCGGCGGTGCTGGGCTGTCCCTCCAGCTCCAGGGCACCCTCCCCGTTGTGGGAGCTTTTGTCCGATTCGCTTTGGCCGGAGCCGCAGCCGGAATCCGTGTCGGAGAGTTCGGGATCCTTTTCCTTACTCACAGCGGGAAGCACCGCTGGGCTTTGTCTCACCAGGAGTTGAACGATATCGTTCAGTCCGACGCTGTAATCGAAAAGGGAGTGACCGTCTTCCATCTACGGGGAAAGCATCAAAACAATCTGCTCATTCCGTTCCACGGAGCTTTGCCAAAGCAAAACCAACCCCCCATCGGGCTCCAACCGTCTCTACGCGCCAAGAGAGACCACAGCGCTTGAAAACCATTAACAATCAAGCAACTTGGCAGCTCTTCAGCATCACAGTTACTTATAGATTGTTATTCTTACTATTTAAAATGTTCTTTTTTTTTTTTTTTTTTTCAACAGCCTCTACAAGCTAGAAAACCAAGACTTCCCGGCTGCGGTGGCCTCGTTACCCAGAATAAGTCACAGCATTCCAGGAGATCTGAGAAGGTTTGCATCACGTTCCCCAGCAGCATCAATTCCGGGAAGGAGGACTTAAAGAACTACAGATTAACAAAAGATAATTCCACTTTACCCACAAACTCAAAAGTTCCTTTTTCCTTAATTCAGACACATCCCATAATGTGAAAATTAACGCAGATGGGTCTTTATATTCTAATTGTATACGTTCCAGGTTATTGTCACAGCATCCCTCTGTTAAGTGTGGTGTTAAGTAGGAGCCAAAGAGTTAATCACCTACTTTCCTCCGGGCAAGGACACGATTTTTCCATTGCAAGTAAAATCAAAAAAGATTCAATTCAACTTGAAACCACCCAATCTCTTTTAGCCCAACCAGGAGCGTCCTAATTTCACACCCGCGTTAATTTTAAGAGTTTATTCTGCAAGTCTGACATCGCGTGTAGTCAAATCAAGATCCTACCCCTGCAAAAAGTCAAGAGAAGCAGAGAGGACCAAATAGGTCTCTCGATCACCTTTCAAGAGCTCCGAGGAGCACAACCATTTTAGAGTTAAAATGTGATTCTGGAGCCCAGAGCGCAGTTCAGGGTTTAGACAGGCTTCACCACATATTTAAGGTCTGACTAAGAAATTATACAGGAAATGATCGTCCCCTTCCAGCCCAAACCACCAGCAAAAGCAATCCCCAGAGCTTTGTTCTCTATCAGGGGGAAACAGAGCAAAACCACAAAAATTTACACTTCACAGGAATCACTACGATAATTCAATTCTGATTTATGGCATTAAATGGCTACGGAACAATCCCTGGAAATCTGACTGTACAGGAAGCGATCTGGACTTTTTCTGCTTTAGGGATGAAAACTCATGGAGACGCGCAAGAACAAACCAGAAACGGGTTGGTTCTTCTTAACAAAGAGACACCAACCACAAAAGAGGGCACCGTTATCACCACGGAACACGAGGGCCACAGGTGCGAGCGGGAATGGAAAAGCAGCGAACACGCGGGGGACACCAAACGGCGGGAGTTCAAAGGGCTCCCAAAGAGGTGCCCGCTCTGCAGATGCGCCTCCAACAAAGGAGGAGGCTTTTTTAATTAACGACTATTTTCCAAACAGCGCTTTCAAATCCTAACTAGTAAGAATTTGAGCGTTTCTAAGAATTCAAAGAGACAGACAAAGCACAAACGAGCACAGGGGATGGGTGACAAAGGGAGGTCAGACCTCGCTGGGTAGATGTTTCTGTCTAAAACCACGCCTGAACCAAGAACTACTGGAATTACTACATTTCCTCTTTGCAAGGCAAGTGCATCCCAACTGGAAAAAAGCCACCCCTTCTATTAAAAAACTGTTTAACCTTCATTATCTGCTTCAGCATCAGCTATGCTGGAGCACTGGGTCCAGTTCTGGGCTCCCCAGTTCAAGGACAGGGAACTGCTGGAGAGGGTACAACAAAGCTATGAAGATGATGAGGTGGTGCCCAGTGACACGACAAGAAGGAACGGGCATGAACCTGAATACAAGAAGTTCCATCTCAACATGAGGAGGAACTGTGAGGGTGGCAGAGCCCTGGAAGAGGCTGCCCAGAGAGGTGGTGGACTCTCCTTCTCTGGAGACATTCAAACCTCCCCTGGAACATGTTCCTGTGGGACCTGCTCTGGGTGGACCTGCTGTGGCAGGGGGTTGGAGGAGATGATCTCCAGAGGTCCCTTCCAACCCCATAGCATTCTGTGGTGCTGACAGTTGGGTTGTGCCCTGGGCTCACCCTCTCTTATCACTTCAGCTACAACCACAAGAGGGCAATTCCTGGCCCCAAATCTACCCTAAGGAAGAGGAAGGAGGTTGATACCAGCCCATCAGAGATGCTCAGCATCTTTTTTTTTTTACCACTGCCGGTACCCAAGCTCTGTAGATTGGAGCAAGTGGAGGTGTGTTTCCATATCCCCCAGTCACACCTAATTATAACCTCCAGCTGTGCTAATCAACCCAAAATAGAAGGAAAAAAGCAACAACAAATTTACTCCACCCATCTCACAGCCTTTTGACTGCAAAATACCCTGTTATTCCTGAAATTAATTTCTTCGAACGACCAACCACCGGTTCAGAAATTTCTTTACACCACTTTTCAGCAGCACAGGACAGGGGAAAAGGATTTGAAAAGAGTTTCAGTTGCTTTTTGTATTAATTGAGATCCATTATTAACGCACGTGGAAAGAAACAGTTGGACAACCGCGACAGTAAACACGCTGTCGAGAGCGT
>JAHREE010000374.1:239784-268421 GCA_033628505.1 Tringa tobata
AGAGAGATGTTCTAGGCCCCTAATCGGGAGGGGGACCCCTATTAGAGCCTCATCTTACATGCTATATGTACTTGTGTCCAAGTGTCTGACACACACACACACACACACACACACATCCTTTTGCCCTCGGTAGTTCCCGTCCCAGCGCAGGGAACGTGGTTTTACCGTAAGACCCGACTCTTCAAGGCAAAGGCCTGGCCAGTTGCTGCGTGTGACTGGTAGCACCCCATGGACTATCAGAGTCAGAAAACCAGCAACCCCCTTTCCAGAGAAACCTTTACTCATTCAGTGAATCCACACACACCAAAAACTGTGCCGCGTCCTACACACTGTTCGGTTGGGGCTACAAATCGCTTAAAATAAGGCTCAATTCTAGGTCATTCCAGTAGTGGAACATTGATTTCATTAGAGGTTAAACTATATCTGCTCTCCTTTTAAGGCCTTCTCTTCGATTAAAATAAGAACATTGCCAGAGGAACTCAGGGAGATAAAGCCCGGGGAGCGACAGGTTTCCATAGATGGTCAGAAAAAAGAACACGACTTGGTTAAACTGCAGTTATCTACGAGGCTGATGGGGTTTAGTTTCCTCCCTTTCAGCTCGTTGGAGGCATTTCTTTTCTTTGGAGTTACAATTCTGATTGAAAACACTGTTCTGCCATCTGGTAGATGCCCCATGCTGTGAGGAAACAATATCTCGGTTCTCCCGCCAGCGGGGGTATCCAGTTCCGTTTATGAAAACTTAAACGTCGCTGAATTCATTTGCAAAAAAAAAAGATGCAGTCAACAAGAGAAAATTCAAACAGTCTCCCAGCCCATGGAAACTCTGTTCACAGTGAAGTTTTGGCACAATATTTTAGGAAAAACAAAAGTCCAGGCATGCACACAAGAACTACCAGCTGATAAACATCATTAAAACAAGTCCTGGATGAAGAAGAATTGATAGTGGGTCTGATTCGATCCAAGGGGGGCAAATTTATCCTTGGGTAGGCAGCACGGTCTCCCCGTGACAGCCCTTCATAGTCCAGCCTTTACAACACCTTTACAGCACTTTCTGGGAAAAATAGCAGGGGGGGCTGGTCCCTTAAAACCACAAGAAGCATCACAAGAGGTATAAACACCCCAAATGTTTAAAAGGCTCGGGGTAACAGCAAGTTGTGTCGCTGGCAGAAGGCCGGCTGGGTTGAGGAACCTTTGACGTCTCCTTCAGGTAACCTCCCTGGCTCCCTCCACGCTCACCAGCCAAAGAGGCCACCTCTGCTTTGCCAGAGGGACTTGCTATGGCTCTGACATCATCCCAGCTTTAGAGACACTGTAGAGAAGCAGCTTTATGAGCTATAAAGAAGATCCAAGAAGGACACACACAAGACCAAGTGAGGGAAACAGACTCTTCTACCTGACACAGGTGGAAAAAATGCCAAGAAGTGACCCTTTGCCCCAGGTAGCTATTCCATGGCTTGCCCATCACTAAAAGTTGAATGTCCTCATAAAAAAATCATTGTTTGATGTGCAAATAACTTAATTCTGTCTTCCACCTTTTCTAAAAGAAATAGTTTGGGTTTTGTGGAGCTTGGAAATCAATGCTCAGATGTGGAAACCAGTGCAGGAAAACACAGGTCCCAAAGCAAAACTCTGAGCTGGGGACACAGAGTTCTCATGTTCTCACTCAATGCCTTAATTTTATATGACTCAATATCCATGAACTTTCATCCTTTTGCTGAACCTTCTTCCTCTTGGTGTTTAAGTGACACGTTAACCAAATTCTACATCCAGCAAGAGGAACTCACCAGATCTCGTTCTCCTCTCCCTCCATGCAAAGGCTTTTCGATGATGGAAGCTCAACACGGAGCAGTTTCTGGTGCTTCAGCAGAGAGACTCTCTGATTCCTCAGATTTCCCTACGGAAAAACATATTTACCCTTGGTGAAACCATTGTCTGCAGGACAGATATCAACAACGGGTTAAGCAAAGACATTTAAAACATGTTATTTATTTTGCACTCAGTTGTTCTGTCTGAGATCTTCACCACATCTTGGAAGACCAAAATGACAGAGATGATGCTGGAGTCCAGGACAAATACTGCCCTCCCTAACACTCCTGATTTCCAAAATAATTGGGGTCAAGGCAGCCAAACCCTGAGACTGGGGAGTAATGTAAAGGGAGCCTGTGTTTCTGATTACCGGGGAAGCAAGAGTAAGGGCTTCAGCGATGGCCTGAGATGGAGAAGACACACTTCGCAGGCCCAGATGACATCCACCCGCTCATCTCCCAAAACCCAACCAGCATTGTGTTAACCCACGCCACCTCCACCCAAAGGTATGAGGCAAGAGTGCAGCAGCGGAGGGAGGAGCAGACGGGTGTGTAGGAAATCAGTCTGCGGTCTGAAAACCAGCAGAAAGGTGAACTGGAAGAGTGGAAGAGCAGCCAAGAACCCGTCAGGTTGTCCCCTGCCGTGAAGGCAAAGCTGTCTAGGGCTCAGAGCAGGAACCTGCCCTTCTGCTGGGGTAGGTCCTACTGGAAGGGAAGCAGGCACTGGGAAACCCTCAGGTGAGACAGACAGGAGGAGACAGGTAAGTCCTGTTTCTGCTGGTGCAGGGTGAGGGCAGCAGAGAGCTGCAGCATGTCCTGAGCCAGGAAAGCACTTTGAAGACTTGGAGAGACAAGGGAGGTCTGTTGAGAGGCTGAAGCTCTTGGTACCTCACTGGAGAATTGTTTTCAGAAGGCAGTTTGAAGGCCATTGCTTTTGGAGATTCTCATGCAAAATCTGGTGAAAAGAGACTAACAGATGGGTAGTGTAGGAGAGAATCCAGCAGGGAGTTGTCTTCTGCCACAGCCCGGCCTCCATCGCTCTGCTCTGGATCCCAGCACCCAACCAGGATCAGCTCAAGGACACCCAACGTTCCTTCAGACTGTGGCCTTGGACAAGGCCACTGTGAGGAGCACCAACAGCTGCTGCAACTGACAAGAAGCTGCAGTGTGAGGGGGAAAGTGTGCTTTGAGTTGATGTGAACAGCTAAAACTATCTCTGCCACTGCTACCCCAAGGACACTCACTCCCAGCAAGGGGAAATGCAGAGGAGAGGAAGACAGGAACATGAGAAAGCATCTCCCAGCAGTGGAGACAGATGGGGCCATCAGCAAACATCTTGTGGACCTTGCACAGCAATGAATGGCAAAGACCACAGGGTGACTTGTCCCCTCAGTGGGCTTCAGACAACACCACACTGCAGCTCCTAAAAGAGGAACACCTGAGCTCCACAGCACAGAGCTTCTCAAGCAGTTTGCTGGAAGCCCAAGGGCTTTGCTTGAAATCAAAGCAACGCATGCCTCACCCTTGAATCATCTTCTCTCGTGCCTGTGTCTGCCCCAGGGAAGGCGATCATGGCTTCATGGCGGGTTACTAATGGAGTAAATGCCATGGAAGATCAACAAGATCATTTCCGTTGCAGCAGATGAACACTTGCAGATGGGGCACTTCAGTGTCACATGTGCCCTCCGGTCCCCAAAGAGACAATGTTGAGCAGTGACACACCGCAGCATGGGAAAAGGACTTGCACCCAACAGCAGGGACTCAACGTTAAGGGCCTGATCCTCCAAATCCTCCACACACCAGCATGTTTTCTGCTGAAGAGAAACCCAAACAGGACTGGGAGAACCGAAAAGTATGAAGCTGGAGATGCCTGGTCCACATGCAGACCCCAGGACACAGCTGAAAGGAGAGCTGGAAGGCAGCAGTGGGGCTGCAGAGGAGACCACAGGCACAGGAGACACGGTTTATGCCTGGGGAGCACCAGAAGGATTCTGCCCCGTGTCTGGATGATGCAGCGTTTGCACAAAGGCTGCAGGTACCAACGCGATGCTGCTCTTTTTTGTGGGAAGCACTTGCCCAGTGCCACAGGGCTGGTTCACTCCAGCCAACGCGACTCCCTTTCTCTTCCCCAAACACGTTTCTCTGCTTCCTCCTACACCCTTCCCACACCCACCAAATGTCTTAGAACTGATTTTATCTCATCTTTAAGTATATGGCACTTACAGAGTAACAAGAATCACAGAAACGATCATGCAAACCTTTGCTCTAAAATTGTTATCTGTCATTTTTCACTGTTCTGATATTGCAGGCGGGAGCTCTAAGCATTGGTATTTTGACCTAGTATCTAAAGCTACACTTTAGATATTAAATGTTGTGTCATTAATTATAATTATCGATGTTATCTCCGGCAAACCACTTGACACCTCTGCTCACATTCGTAGCACCCCATTACGAGCCACATGAAGGGGTATCGTGCAGACAGAGCTGTTTTAGTCACTTGGGTGATGAAATATAACCTGCCCGAGACTTTCACCATCACCGCCACAACTGGCCTCCTCGGGCACTTCACGCCCATGAACTAACTGACAATTCATGTCATCGACACTTTACCTGAGCAGGCAGCCACGGCCAACATTCAGAAAAACATAGGACTAATTTCTCAATTCCTGGCTCCTGCAACACCCCCCCCACCTTTCATTAGATCTTCAGAGGACGAAGAACACCCATTCTTTCCCCTACGCACATCACAACCCACAAAAGAAACCTTGTGACACCTACTCAGCAGCTTCAGGTTTAGTACAAGACACTGAAGACTTCACAATTGCAATTTACCCTGTGAAGGGAATGAGATCAAAGGAGGGACCATGAGTTTGTTAGACACTTGTTCCCAGGTGATGCTAGAATGTGAAGTTACATAAACAAATGCGCAAAAGGTCTTCTCAGTAGCGCACGTGGTAAAAGAAGAGGCAAAAGCCACAATTTGTAGCTGGGGAAGCTCAGAGTTGACATTAGGAACTGCTTCTTCATTAGGAGCATAATGCAATACTGGATCCAATAGCCAGAGAGGCTGTGAGAAATCTCCATCCCTGGGAGTTTTTGCAAGATCAAGCTAGACCTGAGCATCGCTACTAGTCCTGTTTCCAGCAGCAGGTCAGGCGACCTGACCTCCAGAGGTCTTTTCAGCCAACCACTCCATGATAAGTCTGACTCAGGTAAGGAGGGGGATTCCTTCTAACCTCAAAGCTGAGAAGTGATAATTTTCTACATTTTTGTCAGCTTAACAGCACATTTTCCAAAAAACATTAACAACCTCCTGCTCCCACTGCCTTCATGGCTTACTGTGGGCGATAGAGAAATGGGACCCAAGGTCTCCTGCACACTGGCCGAAAACAAGGTGACTCAATCAGTTTAATAGCTTTAGAAGACTTCAGATAATTCTTACCTGTGCCTCAGTTTCCTCCCTCACTGATCTTGAAAACAGACAACAGGAAGCATAATTGATGGTTTCAAACCAGTTTTTGAGATCTGAAGATGAAAAGGCACAAATGGAAAAGGAAAGCATTTACTAACATTTTCATTATTTCTTATTGCTATTAAAAAACCCAAACCTCCCCCAGCCGGGCTCAGAGTCCTGCATTGCTGGGCCCTCTGCAAGTATAAAAATAAAAGGCAACTCCTGTCTTGAAAAGCACAGTGAACTTGAGGAGCAGCATGTTTCACCATCAGGCATTTACTGCAGCCAGGCAAGGGCTTAAGCAGGAGAGCACGTCTTACTCCACGGGTACAGCACCCACGCTGCAGGGTAGGAGAGATTTGCCAAGAAAACATGAGAGAGATGGCTGAGAGATGTTTTCACATCACAAACCCCACATCCTGCCTCTCCGGGCTTCCTGACAGCGTCTGCGATGCCATGGAGCAGCCCAAGAGCCCCACCACCCATGCATGGACTTTCCAACTGCGCTGCTGGCTGCTAACATGGCCGCTCTTCGTAAAAAGCCAAGCACGAGCCGCCTGCTGGCACTGGCTGGCCCCGCGTGTGCCAACCTGGAGAACAGGTCCCCTGGCATGGGAAATGGGGGCAGAACTGCCCCAGCACCCTCTCTCCGAGCAGCTCCAGTGGTACAGCTCAACCCAGGCTGACGACGACTTTCACGTCCCCACTGTGGATGGTGGGCAAGGCCCAGGCTTGAATCCACATCCCCGGCAGGACAGACGCCTCTTCGCGAGCAGGGCTTTGCTGCAAGGTTTGCAGGAACAGCTCGGTCTCCGGCCAGGCCTCTCTTGGCTCCCAGAAGCAAGGCCGTGCCTTTGGGCCGATGTGGTGGCAAGCGGGATGGATTCTACGATATAAGCCAAATGGGCGTGCAGGGGCATGGAAGAGGAGCGGTGCCTGCAGGCTGACGGGCTGAGCCCATGTTGCAACCACGGGGCAGATCCCCATCCACTTCCAGCGGCCGTGTCCCTCAGCGCCCGCCATGTCAGGGGGTGATTCCCTGTCCACCCCAAGGGCTGCTCGGGGGACAACGCGCCCCATGGCCAAAGCGCTTGGGGATGGACGCCCTCTGACAGGGCCCTCTGAGACACCCGGCGGGTATGTCACTCTGTGGGGGGACAAACAGCCACCTCCCCGCCACCACCCCACAGCCATCAGGTCCCTGGAGGGTCCCCCAGGCCTCTCACCTGCCTCCCTCACTCTGCCACACACACACCTCCCACCCCCGTCCACTCCCCATTGGCCAGGCCAGCACCTGCAGTGTTCTGATTGGCTCCCGCAGCTGCCCGTCGGGCCCGGGGGTATTTAAATAGGGCGAGGCCCAGCACTCCCTGTCCTGTCAGCGCTGAGGAGCAGAGGTGCAGGTAAGGCAGGGCTGGTGGGGAGGGGTTTATGGGGTTTGTGACTTGTGTTAGGGCTGGGGGGGTACTACCCAGGGCTGCCCCTTGCTTCCCCAGGGGCTCCACAGCCCCTCACTTTGGTGGCTCTTTGCAGTGCTCCCAGGGATGGAGGGTGGAGGCTGAGCTCAGAGCTGGCTCCATCCCTGGAGGCCTTGAATCCAGGCCCTGGGGAGCACTGAGGCTAAAATGTACCTGCTGAGGGGCTGTGCTTCCCCAGCTGTGCCTGGCTTACAGTGCTTTTCCAGTTCTCTGGGAAAGCACAGGGCTGTGTATGGTGTCTCTGCTGCTTGTATGCATCTGTGGGTGGGGGGTGTCTTGGCTTTTTGAGGCTGAAGGTGACATGGTGTTGTGCTGCATCTGCTGTGCCTTGAGGAACCACTGAAAGGCTTTAAATCCTTCCCTGAAGGCTTCCTCTTAGCCATGAGGTGACTTCTTGGTGACACTATGGGTCTCTGATCTGTGATTGAGCAGCTTTGGGTCTGAAAGTTCTTTTCTGCTTATCATCTGGTGAAGATCAAAGTGGTGTGAGGGGGTCTTTCCCACCCAGCTGTGCAGGGACAGCATGTGATGTGCACCCCGGACATCACATGTTGACTTGTACTGGTGTTGGGGGAAGCGGTAGGTGCCTCAGGAGGCAGACGGATCAGTTGGGCATTCCCTTCCTGTTGACGGTGCTGCCAGACCTGCCTGGAGCTGTTTCACATGATCCTTTGGTGGAGGTATGATAATGGAGTTTAACCTGGGGGGCGGCATGAGTGACAAGGTAACTTCTCTCTTGCTCAAGAGCAGCATGTCTCTGCAGAGGGAGGCTGCTGCCGTGCACAGCTCTGCTGGCTTGTGGAAGGAGCACTTGGCAAACTTGCTTAGTGTTTCTCAAGTCTAACAGGGTTCTTAAACCTGGTTGTGGCTACCTAAAACTGTCTATGGCTGTGAAGGGCTTCAATTACTGAAGCTGGTTCTGCTGAAATTTCCAGATGAAAATGAGTGCTAAAAAGCAAACAGCACGCTGCTTGCTCGGCAAGTTATAGCTTCTGTCTGAAACCAGGAGGTCTCTCCTCATGGAAAAATTGGTAAATGGAAAGTACTGGAAAGCCCAGAAGCTGTTTTGCTTTAGGAAAGAGGGGAGGGAGTTTAATTATGTCCAGTATCTCCAAAGTCTAGTAGCTAAGAGAGCTTATAGACTCACTCTCCAAGGAGTTACTGACTAATGGCCACTGGCTGTGGTGCTTAATTCCCACTGGAAATGTGTGTGTGGGAAAGCCCTGCCTCCATCTGCGAAAGTGACTTTAATCTTTGAGGTTCCCTAATGCTGATGCCTTTCCAGACAGGTTAGATAGGCACCTCTGCCAGCAGTTCTGAAATTACTGTCCTAAGGTCAAAGCTGAAAATTGTCTGATCCTCCTCCTAAAACTACTTCTGTGAACACCTCCCTTGGTGCAGGCAGTGCTGTTCCCCACTGCCAGGACATCCTGTGACCCACTTCTGCCCACGGCGTTTGTGGTAACCAGGGTATCAGTGGCAAATCTCGAAAAGAATGTAAATAAGTGCTTTAGCCACAAATTAATACTTCTGCCCTGATTAGCATCCCCATCTCATATCTAAAGCACTAAATTTAGCTTTGTTTTCCTAAGTGGTCATTAAGGAATTGCCAGTTAAGCTATTGAGCCAGGCATGTGGGCTATGGCTCAATCGGTCTTCCCAAGGTAAAAGACAGCTGGAGGGGAGAAAAGCTTCCTGAACAATGAGATTCTGCCCCTTTCTCTGCAAGACGACAGAACATGGGGCAGAGCTTCTTTCCACAGGAAAAATAAAAAACCCCCAGGTGGGTTGAAGAACTAGTTTTGTCTGCTGGTCACTGTCAAAAGGACAGAAATCAAGGGAGGTGGCTCACCCCAGTAGGAAAGGACTTTTTCTTCTGCCAGGCTGGTGGCAGAGGTGTGTTGCAGTGGCTGTGACAGCCTGACTGAGGCAGGGAGAGCAGCTCACAAGAACTGTGCTGCTCACCAAGTTCAGACTTGTGTCGAATTGGGCAATGCTCAGCCGTTAAGCCCTTGTGCCATGCTAGAAATGTGCTCTAAGGAGTTTAAATCTTTCTGAAACTGCCCGTTTCAAGACCTTTCTCCAGCGGTGACCTAATAGTTCTGATGTAGCAATGGTATGAAATCATCTGATCATCATTTTCATACCAAGCCAACTGTAACCAAAGCGAAGGGTGATGCTGTTTCTGTTCTTCTGCCCGGTGTTTCCTGTGCGTGGGGTCTGCCTGTCGGGACTCCCACTTGCAACTCCTCTGGATGAAGCTGGGCCTTTCTCCAAAGGATTCTGAAACGACTGATGCGGGGTTGCTGAGCGTTGTGCTTTCCTGCAATCCCTGAAGCAAAACAAGGCCTGCTCAGCACTTTGTGCAGGGAAGAGAGACTAGAAAGAGAAAACAAAACCATGCTGTGGGCTCAAGAAGATTTGACCACACCATAAATACTGGTGTTGCAACACACCCTGGTTCCTCCTACACAGAGGAGGGCGAACCATGCTCTAACACAACTGTGCTGCAAGGATTGTCACTGGCACAGTTGTATCCATAATTAAGATGGGCTCCTAGTAGTTCAGAGGTTGATTCTAACTTTATACTAGTTTTTACATCCTGATTTATGCTAGCAGTTAGAATCCTCCCTTCTTTTTGCTGCAGTGTCTCTCTGTGCTAACCCTGACACCGGGGCCAGGAACTCAGTCTGCAGTTTGAGGCTTTTCATACCTGTCTAGAAGTAAAATAACCGAGCAAAGGGATTGTTTGTAGTGGTGTTGAAATAGCTGTGCTTTGCCCTGTGACAGGGCTGCTGATGGACTCAGCCTGCTTCAAAAAAATCCCAAACCAACAAACCTGCTCTAAAGCAGAGCAAGAGCCAACCCTGTGGACTTTGGGACTGAGACTTTACATTTAAGCCCTGCTTTTGTTTGGAGCAGTTTTCTAGAAGTTCTCTCAGGCTGGTAAAGTTCAAGCTGTGTTTTTGTGTCGCCCCCCCAGGCTGGGTGGGTACCAGGAATGTGCAGAAGAGCGTTGGCCCTGGGCTTCTCACTTCAGAGGCTGAGGGTCCCAACTTCTGTGACAACTTTTGCTGTAGACAATCCGCATCCCTCTTTTGCTTGAATCTCATTAAAGTGATGACTAATTGCAGCAATATTTGACATCCTGCCAAGTTACCTCCTGAGATGTCTCCCCCAGCTCTATCCATAGTCAGCCCAGGGCTAACAAATGCCTTTTTCACTGCTTCTTCCCCAGCTCCCTGTTACTCTTTCCACAGTAAAATAAAAACCTTGCACCAGTCAAAGAACACAAGAAACAAGACAATGGTCTCTGTCACAAATCAGATGGGAAGTTTTTTCGAGGTTGAGCCTGGAGCAGTGCTTGGCTTAGGAATCCAGTTGGGGAGGAATTTTGGTTTGGGGCTTTTCCATTGGAAAATGCCACAGCAATTCTAAGAATAGGAATTAACTGGCAAGGGAGGGAGAAGCGGGCGCTGCACTGAAGAACAAATAGGCTGAAATCCCTGCTGTGCCTGACTAAGGCTGAGGAGTAATCCTGGATTTATCACACAATACTGGAGTGTCCAGATACCAACCTAGGTCTATGCTGGGGAAGCCAATACGTGTTCAAGATATTGCATAGTTTTTATACTTCTACTACTTTAATCCCATTGTGTAATGAGAATACTTCTGAGGCTTGGTTTCAGAGGAAGTGAGGAGAGATTTCCTGCCTCGCTGGTCAGTAGGATGGGAACGCAAGTTTCAAGGTAGCATTTCAGCAGGGCTTGTTAGAAGGACAGGAATCTGTCACGATACCGAGACAATGTTCAGCAATTCCCACCATCAGCCCTGCTTCTGCAGGGTGCATCTTTCCTTAAACTACTCCAGGCTGTGGCCAGCAAAGAGCCTCTGCAGGGGGAAGCCCAACCAGAAGTAACTCTAGCAGAGAAGTGTGACATAAAGTAGTTCTCACCTACTCCTAACCTGCAAGTTTGAAACCAGTCATATGTTATTAGCAATAAAATAAATAGGATGGTTCTTGTTTAAAATATTTGGCTGTTTGGGGATTGAGGGAGGTGACTGACTAAAGTCTTTGTCTTACATAAATGCACATCAAATCATGGAGGCTTTCAAATACCTTCATACCCTTGCAAGAAAGATCAGTGGTGCCACACCAATGTTCCTGGGACATGCTGAACGATGGATCCCAACTCTGCCCTCTGCTTTTAGGCTCTAATTTACTGGAGGAAATTAAGTTGTACTCATGCTGTTATACTGTTGTTTTTCCTTTCAGCTGCAGCTGAATTCAGTATGGCATCAGAAAAGACCACAAAGAAAGATCTGCTAAAGGCTGAGGAGCAGCAGCAAGCGGTAGGTGCCAGGGTGGCTAGTACTCTAACATGCAACAGTTAAACTGCCTGCTGACAGATGCACTGGTAAATTAACTTCTGTCAGCATCTCAAAACCAGGCTGGGAGTAGCAGAAAGATTAACCATATGAAGCCATGGCTAAATCTAAACTCAGTTAATACAGAAGGTAACTTTTCTCACTCAAGAGAAAACTTCAGGGCTGGCTCAAGCAATGCAAGTAACACTGCAACATGAGTGATTATAGGTCCTATTTCCACATCTGGGTTTGGTGATGAAACCCACTATTACTCAGAATTCATGATCCCAGAGCTCAAACTTCTAATCCTGGCCTGTTGCTGACTTGCTTTGGATGAGTCCCTTCAACTCTGAGCTCAAGAAGGATGAGGAGGTGGATTAGATGTCCCCTTGGGACCTTTCTGGATAGACACATGGCTTGTATTCACCCACCAGCCTGAGGCGAGTCTCTGATGTCACTTATTTCTCTTGGGTTAGAGTGTTGTCGATCGGGTAACCAGCCTGCCCTTGCTCAACTCTGCTTTCAACCTGGTCTCATCAGCCTACAACCACACCAAGGAGACACATCCTTGCCTCAGTGGGGTCTGCAACGTGGCTGAGACTGTGGCTGCTGTCGCAGTAGGCAGCGTGGTTGGTGGGGCACAGCCCATCCTGAACCAGCTGGAGCCACAAAGTAAGTGAAGAGGCTGGAGTGCCCTTTTCCACACAGAGGAATAGGTGGGAAGGGGGGTGGTTTGTGTCCCTTTTGGGTGAAATCCATCTCCTATAGAGCCTTGTTCTAGCTCTGAGTCTTCCACTCAGCTGCTTGGTGAAGCCACTGAATGTAATGGACATGAAACTGACTTTGTGCTAGAAACAGGCCTCTTTTCTGTGCTTTCTTTAGCTCACTAAGCAAAAACTCTGCTTTTTCTCTACTGCTCAAAGTTATGGGCATCCTGACCGGCAGTAGCAGTGTCCATCTTGGATATATCTCAGTCTGTCTCATCCCAACACTTTTCAACCCTTTTAAACCAACCTCCCTACTTAGGAGGGACAAGTATGACATTCCAGTGGGAGCAACATGCTGCCAATGGCTAGAAAGTTGGGAAGGCAAAATGGACACCTGCCAAATGGAAGGGTTTGTTCACTTTTTAACAAGATGTCCCCCCCACGCACACCATCCCAGAATAGTAATTTTTTGCTTGCCTTTATGAGTGTGTCCTGAATTGGCCATTATAGGGTCAAAACCTCCTCTCCAGATCGAAGAATAAACTGGTACCTGTTGTTTTTTTCTAGTTGCACTTGTAAATGAATACGCTTGTAAGGGACTGAATCAGCTGGAGGAGAACTTGTCTTTTCTTCAACAGCCAGCAGATAAGGTAAAGTATAAGCTTTTCCTGGGGAAGCTGTGACTTCATCTCTGTTATGGGTACAGAAATGGGGAAATAAACTTCAGCAGCGCTGCTTTGTCAGGTCAGTCCCTGGAACGGACTAGAGGAGAGACACTGCCAGCTGGTGAAAGCTGGAGAGATGCCTTCAGCATGTGGAAGGTGAACATGTCCATGTAAATACAGGTGTACTGGCTTCCCTAGCTCTCCCATTAGACCACAAGCATGATTTAGCCATATGGGAAAGCTACTTCAGGGAGGGAAAACCTATTTCAGAAAAAAGTGTCTTTCTCTGCCTCTCCCTGTCGCAGGTACTCTTGGACACCAAGCAGCTGGTTTCCGCCAAAGTGACATGTGCTATGGATGCTGCCTGTGAGGCAAAAGAAGCAATGGCTGAAAAAGTGACTGAAGCTGTGGACCTCACTAAAAATGTTGTTGGGGACAGTGTCAAGCTGACTAGGTCAATGGTCACCTCCACTGTTAACAGTGCTGTGGAGGCTGCCCAGGGTGCCAAGGACCTTGTGACCAACAAGGTGACTGAAGCTGTGGACCTCAGCAAACACATCGTGGAAGACAGCGTTGAAAAGACCAAGTCTGCAGTGACTTCTACTATTGTCAGTGCTGTGGAGGCTGCCCAGGGTGCCAAGGACCTTGTGACCAACAAGGTGACCGAAGCTGTGGACCTCAGCAAACATATTGTGGAGGACAGTGTTGGACTTGCCAAGTCTGCAGTGGCTTCTACAATTGTCAATACTGTGGAGGCTGCCCAGGGTGCCAAAGACCTTGTGACCAACAAGGTGACCGAAGCTGTGGACCTCAGCAAACACATTGTGGAGGACAGTGTTGAAAAGACCAAGTCTGCAGTGGCTTCTACTATTGTCAATGCTGTGGAGGCTGCCCAGGGTGCCAAAGACCTTGTGACCAACAAGGTGACCGAAGCCGTGGACCTCAGCAAACACATTGTGGAGGACAGCGTTGAAAAGACCAAGTCTGCAGTTGCTTCTACAATTACTGCTGCTGTAGGGGCTGTTCAGGATAGTGTTGAGAAGACTAAATCGATGGTTGCTTCTACGGTCAACACAGCTCTGGATGCTGCATATGGCACCATAAGCAGCAAAATAAATACAGCCTTGGAGCAGAGCAAAGAGGTGATCCAGGAGGGCATGAAGATGACCAATTCGGTGGTGACCAACAGCATAAGCAAAGCCAAGGCAGTGAGCCAGGCAGTGGCAGGTGGTGTGGAGTCTGTCCTGGGAATATCGGAAGATCTGGTGGATCACTACCTCCCGATGACGGAGGAGGAACTAGGTGAGAAAATGCTTAGCTGGCGGTCGTAAATACAAATCCTCTCCCATGTGATTAGAGAGCACCTGACACTGCAAGACCATCTTCTGAAGCAGACAGGTAGCTCTGAAATTGTCACCAAACTGGCTGTCTGTCAACACCGGCTTGCCACATGGTATGGGACAGAGTTCAAGCATTTGCTAATTGGTTCTTGCCCATCAGCCTCAAGGCAAACAAACACGCGGGTGCATGTTCAACCTATCTGTCAAGTCTGCTTATCTGAAGAGAACATGTTGAGCAGGGACCAGCCTACCTTTAATAGCTGAGCAACCACAAACCTCTACTGTTCACACAGCAAGCTTCATCCTTCATGGCTTTCCAAGGGGTGATCTTACCTCTTACCCCACCCTCTTTGCAGCTGGGGGAGCGGAGCACAGCTGCATCTCTGTTCTTCTTTCCTCCAGGTGAACTGGCCACCAGTGTCAAGGGATTTGATGTGGCTTCTGTGGAGGAGCAGAAACAGCAACAGAGTTACTTTGTGCGCCTGGGTTCCCTCTCTAGCAAAGTCCGGCAGCGAGCCTACCAACTCTCCCTCAACAAACTGCGGTGCATTAAGCAAAGCACCCAGGAGACTCTCTCCCGACTACAGCTGGCAATAAAACTGGTACAAACACGCTTTCCCCCCCCTTTTCCTCCTGTCTATAGTCTTCCTGCCCTACTCTCCAGATGGAAGCTCTTCCTCCATCCTGTACCAGCTGCATGTCATCTTGGATCCCTCCCTACTTGTGCTTCCCTGATGGTGTGTGCTTGCAATACAGCTCTTCCTCTCGTTTTTCCCATCAGATTGAATCTGTGAAACAGGAGGTTGGCCAGAAGCTTCTGGATGGGCAGGAGAAGCTCCATCGGCTGTGGGTGGACTGGAGCCTGACCCAGCCCAAAGGAAACCAAGTAAAAACTGCCTCCCAACCAGAGGTATCCCTAGAAGGGCGTATTTAATCAGGCCTCTGGTGGACGGTGGACGTCTCCTCTGCTCTGGTAACTGAGCTCTATCTCTTTCCCAGCAGGTAGAGTCACGGACTCTAGCTATGCTGCGTATCATCACCCAGCAGCTACAACCTGCTTATGAGAATCTGAAAGCCAGCATCCACGGCCTCCCCAGCAACATCCAGGAAGCTGTGTATCAGGCCACTCGAAATATCCGCAAGCTCCATAGCTCTTTTTCCAGTGCTATGTCTTTCCAGGACCTCTCCAGCACCACCCTGACCCAGAGCCAGGACTATGTGGCAGAAGCCCGAAGGTCCCTAGATGACCTGTTTGAGTATGTAACTCACAACATCCCTCTCAACTGGCTTGTGGGTCCCTTCAGGGCGATAGCTAAAGCATCACAGGGCAGCAGGGAGCAGATGAAGAAAGATACGGTGACTGATAGAAAATCACCTGTGTTGGAGAAGGCTGTATCACCAAAGGGGACAGCAGAGGCACCTGAGGAACCAAAGAGGACAGCAAAGGCACTCGAGGAGCCAAAGGGGACAGAAAAGGCTATATCACCAAAGGCGATGGCGAAAGCACCTGAGGAGCCAAAGGGGGTGGAAAAGGCTACATCATCAATGGAGATGGCGAAGGCACCTGAGGAGCCAGAGGGGATAGAAAAGGCTACATCATCTAAGGGGGTGGAAAAGAAGGCACCCGAGGAGCCAAAGGGGGTGGTGAAGGCACCTGAGGAGCCAAAGGGGGTGGAAAAGGCTACATCATCTAAGGGGGTGGAAAAGAAGGCACCCAAGAAGCCAAAGGGGGTGGAAAAGAAAGCACCCAAGGAGCCAAAGGGAGCCAACAGGATCCCAGAGGAAGGGTGTGAAGTGTTAGAGAAGCTGGAAGAGAAGGCAGAGAAAGACACAGAGGTGGTGCTGGCTGCAAAGGAGATAAAAACTAATGCACCAGAGGAAGATCCCTGAAAATTCCAGCTCTTCTGGCCAAGGCTCCCTGGCTAGAACAGCACTTAACCCTTTAATCATGTGTCCAACTGCCAGTCGTGCCCCGAGTGCCTCCTGCTCACTCCCTGTCCCAGGGCAAGTTCACAGCAAGATGTAGTTTGTGAGGTGACCTGGTAGCCAAGGTGGGGTGATTCTATATCTTGATTTACTATTTTTTTTTTCAATCATGCTGCTGTGCTGAGAGGGAAGATGGGGACCTATACTTCAGCTTTTTAAGCCAGCCCAGCTCTGTGTTTTGAATGGCTAATTCTTGCTGAGAGAAGAAGTGGCCTCAACTTATTTTTAATGTCGGGTTTGGTTTTTAATTCATCCAAGATGCAGAGATCTTGAGAGGATGAGGCTCTTGGCCCTTGATACTGTTTCCCTCCTTTTACAAGTTTAAAAATACACATTACAGACACTTCCTTTCTGCCCCTCGTGCTTCCGGTGAGGCTCACCCTGTGGCAGAGCGGGACGAGCTGGGGGCAAAGGGCTGCTTCTTAAAAAAAAAAAAAAAAAAAAACTTCTCTCTGTGGATCAGCCAAACACTTCTTTCCTAGAGAAACACTTAGCAAGGTGGGATTTTCTTTTAAGCATGATAATTTGCAGTGGGATTATCTTTTAGTCATATAAATGCCTTCAGGGATCATCCAGTTGTGTGTGAGTAACTCCATGTGTGAAGCCTTTTGCTGGCAAATGAGGCAGCTCTTGCCAGGAGTTACTCTGGGATGGGATCTCCTGGTGTTAAAAGCGGGAAGATAAGTGTTGGTTATTCCCCCAGCAAACAATGCTTTGTAATCGTTCCTAATGTAACTTATTTTGGTAACTTATGTCCTGGCCTGGTCCTTGTGCTAAGGCTGGAATAAGGGCAAGCAGACTTTGCAATAAAGTGTCACCTGCGTTTAAAGAAATACCTGTCTCCTGTGTGTGTCTGAAGCTGTTCTCCCTCAGCCTGAGTGGGTAAGGAGCCTGCATCTAACAAATCACTTCTCTGGACAACGCACATGGGTTGCTGGAGGAAGGAAAAGTGCTTTTAGTAGGTCCCATGTTCTGCTCAACCTTAAGCAGAAAAGTATCTCCCCTGTTTTATCCCCAAGACTTGTGCCTGTGCTCCTGAGGGTCAGCTCCGTCTATCCCGCCCCTGCTGCCCCCCTTCTCCCTTTCCCCTGCCCCAACCCATCGTTTCCAGCCTCGCTCCTTCCAGCGGTAATGCCGACCGTCCCTCACTAGAGGGAAACCTCGGTTCCCGGCTCGCCTTCATCCAGCCCTCGGCCCGGGGGACACCAGGTACCCGCAGCCGGTGCGGGCTGGGGGCTAACGCTCTGCTGGGCTCTCCTCTACCGCCGGGGGGACCGGGGAGGGGGCACCCTTCCCCCGGGGAGGGAGGCGGCAGCTCACCGGGGCCGAACGGCGGAGGCCCCAGTGTCATACCGGCTGCGCCCCGCTCCGCCCCGGCCCTGCCCTGCCCCGCTCCGCCCCGCCGGGCCCCGCCGCTTCCTCGTGTGCCCGCAGGCTCCGGCGGGGCGGGCGAGCTGACACCGAGGTAGCCCGGGATCGGCTGGCCCCTTCCCGGCGGCGTTTCGGTGAGTCAGAGGGTGGAAGGGCAGTAGCCAGTGGCCACCGGCTGGGCCACCCTTCCCGGCCCTTCTCCTGCCCTTTCACTTCATCAGGGGTTTCGGAGGAGGGAGCCAGCCACTTCCTCGGGCCCGGCCCGAGCGCCTCCATTGGGCAATTAGAGGATTTTTATGAGATGGGAGGAAAAAAAGCGATTTGAAATTACAAACTTTCCCCAGTTTTGAGCTATTCTGGGGCACTCGCTGGTGCTGCCTTTAAATAGGGAAGGCCTTTCCATCGGTGCCCATGAGCAGTGTCCCACCAGGCACCCGCTCCTCCACTCCAGACGAGTTCTGCTGTTTAATTGAAGCTGCTCAGAGGCCTCTGGTGAGTGCGAGGGGTTTCACAGGGCCCGGGGGGTAGATGTGGACGGGGATATAACGTCCACAATTTCATTACAGAGGGTGTGTGTGGGTTATCCACCCTCCTGGCACCCTTCCTCTGAGGGCGCTTTGCTCCTCCACTGCCCATCGCAAGGAGCCTGCGAGGCCCCGGGAAGCAGCCGTCTGCAGGAGACAGACCCTGGGATTTACCTAAATACCTTATCAGCTCAGCAATTATTCTAAATCAGTTGTAATTAACGTGAAATGAACGCGAAGAGCTTCATCTTTGCTTAGTAAGAGCTGGAGCGCTGGCAGAGCCGCAAGGACTGAAGAGATGAAAAAATACTCGAGAGCGGCGAGGAAGAGCCGGGGAGCCCGGCAAACCTCGTGAGGACCCTCCTGCTCCCCCCATGGTGATTCCTGAACGTTGTCCTCTGTTCTTCCCGCAGGTTCCTCTGGCCGGTTCCTCAGGACAGAGACGTCCCGCTTCTGAGACGAGCTCCTGAGCAGCAAAGAGCCACCACTTGTGCGGGACGCGAGGTACGAGCGGGGCGTCCGTCACCTTCGCTCCGAGAGCCCTAATATGCTTTTTCCATCCACGCGGCTTCAGTCCATCATCTGGGCCACCAGCTGATGAGATGGCAGGGGGTGCCGAGCTCCAGCCAAGCTTCGAGGACGTTTTTAACATTCTCTCCCGGATCCCCCAAGATAAACTCCTTACCTTTAAACATAAACTGACACGCTTGGTATTTGGGCCCAGCAGCAAATTACTTCAAGCCATGATCCTGCTCACTCTGCGGCGAGAAGGGGATGCAAGGATCTGTCTGGATGCCTTGGGAGATAACCGGGCAGCCCAGTACATCCACCACACCAAACTGGGAGCTGCAGGAGTGCGGGAAGACGGGGAGGACTTGCATCCTCCCCAGCTGGATGCGGGTGCCAGGCAGCTTCTGGCACAGGTCTACTCCCTGTTGGCGGAGGAAAAACTGTGCAGTCATGAAGCCATGGAAAAAGCCTACCAGGCTGCCACCAAAGCCAGCAAGGGGGACACGCTGAACAGCGTCCCACCTGAGGACCAGGAGAAATATGGCTTCATTGTCAACAGGGGCCCAGGTGGCAAATTTCAGATGCTGAGATCCGATGCGGGAGCAGGATTTCTCCAGATGCCCAGCCCAGAGCACGTGGTGAGAAGTTCCCCAGTGGAGATTGGAAGTAACTCGGACTTTTCGGGCCCACGGACCTTGCGCTCCTCGGGGAGTCCTCCTTTCCCCAGTCGCTTTGAGATCAGCGCGTCGCCAACAGTTGTTCTTCGCAGCCAGCCTTCCTCCCAGGAGGACGGCCCCCAGCCTGGCTGGCTGTGCCAAGGGAGCACCAGCAGTGCTGGACACCCCAACGGGGACGAAGAGAGCCACGGCCCGCAGGAAACGAGCTGGGCCAGCAGAACCAACTCTCATCTCGGGCAGGACACAGGTGCCCACGACCCCCAGCCAGAGAAGGTTCTGGGGGTCACTTCATGTCACCCAACTGTCCTGATTCCTGAAACACAGCCGCCCACCTGGGGTGTCGTGAACCAACCTGTCCAAACTAGTGACATTTCCAGCACCGTGGCAGCAGAACCTCATGCACCAAAAGAAAGCACAGACAAAAAGCAAGACGAAAAGCAATTACCTACAATTCTTCCTGACTCAAGAGCTACAGTGGATACTGGTCCAGCCCATACCTCCAGGGAGGACTCCTATGTTCCAGCAGGCACTTCTAACTCTGCATCTGCTTCCATTTCAGGCTATTCCCTTCCTCCTCCTCCTTATTCCCTCCCCTCAACCCTTCCGTCTCCTCTTTCGGGAGCTGCTTCCAACTTATCATATCCCTCTCCCCATCCCTCATCCTCCTCTCCAGCCTGGCCGCCTCCTGTCCAAACTCTAGAAGCCGGGCTCGCATCAGAGCCAGATGGTGGAGACAGAAAGTTCTTCACTTTTGTTGTCCTGCACGCTAGTGAAGATGAGAGTGTTGCCCATCGGGTCAAGAACCTGCTGGAGAACATGGGGGTTCCCAACGGTGCCACGCTCTCGGAGGACTTCTTCATTGCTGGACGCAGCCATCTGACTTGCTTCCAGGACGCTATGGAAAACTCGGCTTTCATCATCCTTCTGCTGACCAAGAACTTCCTGTGCAACCTCTGTATGTTCCAGACAAACACTGCTCTGATGGAATCCATCCTGAAACCATCCAAGTGTGACTCAGTCATCCCTTTTGTACCCAAGGAGAACCCCCTGGAGCGAAGTCAGCTTCCCAGCACGCTCAGTGGGCTCATGCCCTTGGATGAGAACTCTCCCGTGTTCTCCAGGACTGTGCAGAACACTTTTACCAGCAGCAGGGTCAGTAAGAGGAAAGCCACATGGGACCTGATGCAGAGAAGGAAACTACAGCAGTACCAGGAGCAGTATCAACTGCTGCAGAATTTAGCTGCTCTGAACCTCGGCTCCCACCCCCAGGTGCCACCATCAGCAACGCAGCCGCAGCTACTGGAGCCATCACCCCGACAGTGGTGTCCCCCTGCTTCAGCTGTCCCTCCTGCCACCTACCCTCCTCACCCCACCGGTCACCCCATGCCTGGTCAGATGGGTCCCCCTCCTTTCCAGCCACTTTATCTCCCATCAGGCCACTACAACCTGAAGCCAAGTCCAGAAGGGATCCCACACCTCATCATCCAACACGCTCGGATGGTTCAGATCGGGAACCACAACACGATGCAGGTAGAAGCTGTGACACCAGGCCCAGGGGACAGCGAGGGGGAAACCAGGTAGGAAGGTCCCTCAGAGATGCAGCAGGTCAGCCAAGGCCAGACACTCACACTGCATTTCAAACCCAAAATTATAGTGATTCTGCAACTCTTCTTACTTCACTGCAGGTAAAAGGTGCTACTTTCTTCGAGCACAGGAGAAAATTACCTTCTTTGTTGGACAAAAGAGGTCACAGTCTCCTGAGACTTTTCCTGGTGCTTCATTTTCAAATAACTGAGAGAAATTTTTCCTGATCTTCTAAGGCTACTGAAAGATTTTATAAATGAATTTTAATTAATTTAATTGTGTTTGTACTGGTTCTTTCCTGTAGAATTAGCCAAGGGGCAGTCAGGGATATCGGGGAAACTGTTCTGTCTGTACCTCCGGGGCTGGGAGATGGCACACGGGGTTTCTGTTTCATAACCTGCTGCCAACCAACCCATTTGAGGGAAGATCTTCAGGGGATGCTTTGGGGAGTCACTGTCGCTCCCTGTCAAGGTGCTAAGCACCACGAGGTCCCGTTTTCTTCCAGAATTCCTCTTTGCTTGGGCCTGCAGAGTATCCTCTTCAGGCCGATGCCACTCTGTGTTCACGGTGCCGCACCGACAGCGCCATTTCCCCCCCAGCCTCTCGCCTCAGACCCAGGAGGGTTGAGGAAAGCAGCTTCACAGCCTCGGGAGAGGATGTGGCATCAAGAGATCACTTTTCCCAGTTCCCCTCTGAAACTACAGAGAGAGAAGTTTTTTGTTTGTGAAAGACAAAATTCCCGTGTTCCCCCAGAGGCACGGCTTGAAGTGTTTTCGTATTGAAGAGAACTCTGTTAAAGAACTGAGATCATGCATCAGATGCAAGGCTAAAAAAGAATCTTTTCAGGAAAGCTGTGCTTAGGGGGGGAAAAAATACTTGATGGAAGTGGAATGAGAGGGGGGGAAATAGGAGGAGGAAGTCTGAGGAGGCAGGAGGTGTGTTCACTCCTCCCTCCCTGCGTGTAATAGTCCGAGGTGGGACCAGGGCCCTGACAGACTCTTGCCCAGAGAAACGTTCCCGACAGAGATTACTCCACCTATTTCTGTTACTGCCTTGGAGGAAAAAGTTTGCCGGAAAAGCAGAGGGTTACAGAAGGGGTGGAGAAAGGCCAGGAATGGGGAGGTTCTGCAGTGCCTGGGCAGGGCTGTACCAGACAGATATCTGCTGAGCCTTTAACCCAAGGAGGGCACCTGGAGCGGAGCCCCAGACCCCACACTTTTCCTCCCATGGCTTCTGCGGCGGCCGTTTGCCTGCTCAGTCAGTAGAGGTCAGCCCGAAGCCACCGGCCGACTGGAAATGGGACTGCTCCCTCCATGGACCAGAGCCCAGCCAGCAGCACTGGGCTCCAGCCACCTCACCCTGCGGAGCGGCCTCTGCAAGTGCCGGGCAACTGGTCCCACTCCTCACCCAAGAATGGAGCCCCAGAGCTGCTAAGTCCTCATCAAGGTGAACCTCAAGGGCCAGTGTGATTGATGCCCTCATTTTGGGTATTTCTGCAGATGTGCGTGTGCCCGTGTCACTGAAAAGCTGCCCCAGAATGTCCCAAATCGAGAGGAGCCAGCGTGGTCTGGCAGCCAAAACACAGGCCTTTGGCCATCCTGGAGCTGGGACTAGCCAAGCTGGGCACCCACAGGGCCTAATCCTGGATTATAGCCTGTGGCCAAGAACCACCCAAGCCTTACAGCCAACACGCATTTAAGAAAGACATTAGTAAGTCCTTACAGAAAAGAGTGTTCAGCTGATATTTATCCCCTCTAAGGGAGCTCTCTGGTCACTGGCCTAAAGACTGTCCAACTCTCACTCTCTCCTCAGAGGACAGCAGGTAACGGTGTAACAGGGACAGTCCCTGCCTGCCCCGTGCTGAAACCTGCAACTGCCACCTTCTTATTTTTGAGCAGTTTATGCCCCCCAGGAGGGGCCAAGGGGGTCTGGATGATGATGCTGGAGAGCCCTGGGCACTGACCCAACTCCAGTACAAGCCCTGGAGCTCCTGGGCACCACCAGATGTAGGAGCCGAGAGCTGATGTGTGTGTCCCTGCTCTTCGATTGTGACAGAGCAGTGGCTGTCCCAGTTTTGGATTTAAATCCCATGGAATTTCCTCTTAAGAGGCCACAGGTCCTTTCTCATGCACCTGTCCACAGAAGATCTCTCTGCTTCCCTCCTCCCACCTCCAGAAGGCTCCTCCTGGCTCTCCTTGCCCGAGAACTAGCCCAAGAGACCAGGCTCAGACAAATCAAAGCCCTCTCTGTCCTGAGCAGAACAGGAACCACACAAAAGCATTGCTGTTTCAAAGCTGCCATCAGTTGTTGGCTTCCAGCTTTGAAACAGTTTGGCTTTTAACTTCGAAGGACCCAGCGACAATGGATTAACTCATTTTCTCTTTATAGGGCCTGCTGGAAACCTCCAAGTGCTCGGATTCCTTCTATTTCCCTATTTTCTCTCCCCTCCATCACCTTTGTTCAAATAGGTGTTGTGTTACTGCAATTCTGGTCACGCTGCAGTTGCTGAGCAGGCACCAGGACAGTCCCTCCCCTCGGAAGAAAACACCTCCATCGCTCCTTCCCCAGCCCTCCTGCTCTCTATAAATAAACCTCATGCAAAACTGCTCAACTGGAGGCTGCTCCAGCTCGTAAACAACCTTCACAGCTACATCAGCTTTGGCTGGAGTGCTTTTTTTGAAGCTGAGAGTGTGTGGAGGGCAGAGAGGACCAAAGGTTACCAGGAGTGACTTCCCCTTGGGAGCCACAGCCCCGTTTCACCTCAGCAAACGCTTCACTTGGCCCACGTTCTCAGGGTGCTCTTTGCTGTCGCCCGCCCTGGAAAGACCCCACCAGGGTCTTGTTTTCACACTGATCTTACGGCATTAGGAGGCTCCAAAGATGGCCAGAGAAGGGCACCAGCACCCGGCTCCAGGAAAACCCCAGTGAGTTTCTCTCCACTTCTGCATTTCTAAAGAAACCTGTACGGGAGGTGTCACTGTCAAGAGGGCCAATGACCAGTATTAAGGAGAGAAACGCACATCTTAGGTTTTAAGAAAGGGATAAAAGACAGATATGTTGTTGGTGGCAGGCACAGGAGGGCTCCTGGAGAGCAGCAAGCTACAGCAGGATCTGTAGCCACCCCAGTGAAAAAAAAAAAAAAAAACGCACTCTCTGTTCAAGATAATTAATTACTCAGGTAACAAAATCATAGAATGGTTTGGGTTGGAAGGGACCATCCCCACAACTCCTTGTTTTGCCCCACACACCGGAGCTGGCCCAGACCACACCTAAAATAAATAAGGATTGTTCATTGTAATTACTCCTAAATTCATGCAGTGATTTCTCCCACCCAGGAAATACTATCAACATTTAATTATTTAATTGCTGCCTCCTTGCTATACAATTACAGAATATTTAGGCGTTAAAAAATAAAAAAAATTAAAGCCCTTCTCTATCACACCAAGTACTCTCCTTGAGGCTTTTGTGCGTGAGTGGATCCCCAGCCACCCCCAGCCCAGCTGTGGGACAGGTCCCTTCTCAGCTCTGTCCTGGAGAACACCATGGTCAGGAACCACCTGCTGGTTCCTCAATCCTGAGGCCATCGAGTTCCTTCTCCCTGCGGTGGCAGCTTTTCTCCTGAAGATCCCCTATATCCCATCAGTCGCATTTCAGTGGGAACCACGTGTCCCACGGAACTGCAGACACTGCTCCAACGTGGTGTCCAGCATGAGGGCAGCAACACCGATCACACCAGCAGGAATTATTTCTGAGGATGGAGCAATCAATGAGGGGACAAACATTCAAATATTTTACCCATCTGCCCTCACCCTCCCTGGGGAAGGTTGAGCATTTTTGGAAATCCAAATTCTTGTGTGGAAATAACTCCAGTACCTTTAATTCCTTTGTCTGCTTTTTGACCTCCCACTGAAAGCTCTGAGCTTGAAAAACCGAAGCTGATGATAGAATAGAATCATAGATGTGTAGAATGGTTAGAGTTGGACAGGACCTTAAAGATCATCGAGTTCCAACCCTCTGGAACTCCTGGGGACACCTCCCACCAGACCAGGTTGCTCAATGCCCCATCCAGCCTGGGCTTGATAACCACACTGTGTCCCTCTTTGTACTTGTTCTGCCCACGCTCCCAGCTGGCAGGGAATTCCCGAGTCACCAGAGCAACATCCTTTCACACTGTTTCATTTCTATCAAGAAGATAAGGCAAAGTATCTAAAGAGAGGTGTTGTGTGAGTGGTACCCTTTTACAGGGGAAATGTTTGCAATTCCAGCACAGATTAGCTTTTCCCAGGAGTAAATTCAGATGAAATAAAATGATCGCATCTGTTGATTGCAAATGCCCGGTACCTCCCTACCCACAGGTGAACCATCCCTAGGAAAGAAGCTGAAAACAGAGGCTTCCCAGCAAGAAGTCCAAGGCACTTGCATTCTAGCAGCCATTTTTTTGTTTTATTATTTAAAGTTAAGAGCGCTCATCAGCTCACAAATTAACAAATTCCATTCCTGCAGTTTAGTTCAGGTTTCAGCCAAAAGGAAAAGAAAAAAAAAAAAATAATAGAATGTAGCTAAACTAACTCTGCACTTTACATCTCAATAAAAGTTAAACCTCCTTGCTTTATAAATAAATGTTATAGTTAACACTGCAAAAATGTAATGGCAGACCTACAATATCTTTAAGGGGCAGAGAGCGTTGGATTATTGAGGCATATGGATATGCTGTTTTATAAATACACGTAGAGAAGCTTCAGTAGCATATAGTGCATGGTTGTTTATCAGGGTTCTGCTCTCCCGGTCCTGACCTTTCCCAAAGCTCAGAGGCAGCTGCTTCACCCCCAACCGTGTTTTCCACCCTGGCTGGGGCCAAGAAATGAGCCACCGGCTGCCAAAGCCCCGTCACTCCCCCTGCAAGAAGATAAACTGCTGGAACAGCATCGTATTTACCAACACTGACTGTTTACCACCGAGGAGGGTTCTGCTAAAGGAGGCAAATACCTACCCTGAGACTACGGATTTAAAGAGAAAAACTAGTTGTGTGCAGATCCTAATTAAAGAAAGGAGCTTGCCCAAATAGGAGCCAAATGAGATCTCGAATCCAGTCTTTGAAGTAGCACCATCCTCAGTGAAGTGGCAAAAAAAAAAAGAATCAAAAGCCAAAACCAGATGGTAACAACCCACTGCACGTCGGTTTTCAGAATGGGATAATTAACAGAGCCCGATTGGTTGATACTAATAAACCTCCCAAGAACAAGAAGGCACCTTTAACTTGCATTTCTTTCTTGCTTCTTCCTTCAGACCACCCTCATGCAAACAGCCACCAACGCTCACTTGCTTTAATAACCCCCCGAGCACCTCCCAGGCTCCGAGCACCTCCTGTCCTCGAGGGCTGGTGGGAGCACAGCCTCAAAGATGGCTCGGGCTGCACCAGTTTGGCTCCGAAACCCAGCTTTATTCACCCCGTACAGCTCAGTCCCCGCTGACCTCTGGAGCTAAAGGGCCTCCGTGTGGGGATGGGAGTGAACCATGTGCAGGATGGGCAAGCTAAAGGCTTGGAGGCCACGTTAATATTGTGGTTTTTAAGGTAGCAGTTTTTCCTCCCCATTCATAAAACCCAACATCTATTGATGAAACTATATAACCAGAACTGACCTTACTACATCTTACAGGATTGAAGAAGTCTTGCAGCATAGATAGGGCCTGGCTCTAAAAGAGAAAAAATAACCCAGCTTTATGCACAATCATTGAAATCTCAGGCCTTTAACACCACTTGGCCAACCAAGGGAGACAGAAAACCCGTCCTCAGCACACCCAGCCCTAATGCCAAGCAAGGCAACTACCTCAGCAGAGCACAAGCCACTGGGCTGTTAGACTCGTACTGTACCAAATCGGAGAGTGGGGTGGGGAAAGAATTAGTTGGAAGATGTTTTATTCCTCACTTGCATTCCTATCTGTTGGGTATTTGGGATGGGAAGGGCTAGAGCACGTGTGTGATGTGTAGCTGCTCCAAAGCTTAATGCTGAGTTAATCCAGCACTAACGGGAGAGGCAGACGGTCCCAGGGAATCTCAATTTTCCTTCCTCCTCAGGACAAGACGGTTGGCATGGGAAAGGGCAGGGGCTGTGGCCTTCTCTGGATACAGTGCTCTGGAGAGATCTGATACCTGAAGGTGACAACAATGAGGGACAACCATGAGCTCTTCAGCCGCCTCCTCCTCCCCTTCCCCTGCGCACACCAAGCTTGATGGTGACAGACGAAGACAAAGCTCGCAGCTCATCTCAACACAGCGACAGCCTTCGGCACCTGGGCAAGGATGGCCTGAGATCTCAGGCTGCTCTACCTCTCCGGAGTGAAAGAGGTGACAGGCAAGGCTGGGGACATCAGCTCTCCCACCCTAGTGCAGTTCAATGAAGGCTTCCAGTTCCTCGGGGATGAAACCCTTGTAGGGAATCTTGTGCTTGTCCAGGGCGCGAGCAGCAAGGCACTGGAGGGTGATGTAATTGAAGGGCTGCATCATGCTCTTGGTGAGCAGCTTCTCGTCCAGCAGCTCATAAGCGGTCTGCTTGAAGGCATTGGTGGCGTCCATGTGGGCTCCAGCCTCCATCAGGGCACTCATGATGAGGGGGCAGTTGTTGCGGGCAGCAATGTGCAGCGGGGTGTTGTTGTCATAGTCACGGCTGTCGGGGTCAGCCCCACACTCCAGAAGCAAGTTCACGACGTGGAGCGACGGGAACTTGCCCACGGGATAACGTCCCACCGTCGTGGTGTCTTTGTCCACAGCCATATGCAAAGGAGTGAAGCCGTTCTTGGCCCGGGGGCTGCACTTCAGCAGGCGGTAGATAGTCTGGCGCTTCTGGTGTTCCTGTTCCGGGGTGCATTCCACCTTCTCCAGCAAGAAAACCAGGTGGAGGATAATGGCCAGCGTCTTGGTGAACTGCGCCGAGTCAACTACAGGGTCCTTGCCATGCACGAGGGCCCTCTCCACCTCCCGGACCCCTTTGCTCAGGACGCCCATGAGGTCAGAGAAGCCCAAGTGGGTGGCTAAAGTGCCTTTGGAGCGGTCCTGAAGCACGTAAGAGAAAAGCTCAGCGAAGGAAAGGAAGCTACTGGCAGTCATGGGGCTGAGAGGCTCCAGGTTGCCTTGCTGCATGTCCAGCGCGTATTTCCACAGGTTAATGCAGCGCTCGAAGTTGCCGGAGTCGGCATAGACCGCCCCTCGGTAACGGATGTAGTAGGAAGTGTCTGGGTGGGAAGGACCCAGGATGCGCTCTCGGATCAGCAGGGCCTGCATGCGCATCTCATCAGGATCAGTAATCAAGGCTTCCAGTTCCTCCAGCGAACTCACTTCCCGGGAATAGTCGTAGGCCAAGACCAGCTGCCGGGGCTCAGGTTTAGGCAGGTATTGCCCGCCCTCACACCGAAGCTCCATTGCCCTTCGCCAGTACTTGTGGGCTCCCAAAAGGTCACGTTTCTTATCCACAAACGTAGCACCCAGCAACTCCAGTGCTTCCACAGCAGCCTCTCGAGTGCAGAACACATTAGGGACCTGCTGCTCATCCTGACTGGAAGCTGAGGCGCAACATCTCTCACGCCCCTCTTCATCGCAGCCCTGAGGAGTTTCCTTGCCAGCGCTGCAGCACCTCTGATGGCTCCCACCCGATGCACAGGTCCCGTTTTGGTTCCCCACAACCTCCTCCTCCTCCTGTTGTAGCCCTCCTTGGATGAGGTACTCCACGATGTTGGTGTGACCGGTGACGCTGGCAGCTAGCAGAGGAGTCATGCCATAGCCGTCCTTCTCCATGCGGGCTTTGGAGCGGAGCAGTAGCTGCAGGATCTCCAGGCTGCCGGACTCGGCGCAGTCATGCAGGGCCGTATTCCCCTTCACGCTCCGGCGGTTGACATCAGCCCCTTTCTCTAACAAGTAACGTGCAATTTCCCGGTGGCCTTTGTAGCAAGAAATCATCAAACAAGTGTGTCCGTGCCGGTTGGCTACCTCCAGGTCGGCCCCGCGCTCCCCGACGAGGTAGCGCACGATCTCCAGGTGCCCATCGAAGCAAGCAGCCCGCAGCGGCGTGGAGTTGGTCAGCGTGGTCTGGTTGACCGAGGCGCCGTGATCCAGGAGGCTGCGTACCACCCCCAGGTGCCCGGCAGCAGAGGCGGCCCAGAGCGGGGGGGCCCCC
>JAHREE010000374.1:268631-309382 GCA_033628505.1 Tringa tobata
GGGCCGGGCTTCACCCTCTCCCCTCTCGCAGGGAAGCCAGGCTGGGCCAGGGGGGACTCGGACCCGGGGCTGGAGGGAGCGGAGCGGGGTGTGAGGTGAGGCCCGGGGGCGGGAGAGACACCCCGGGCCTTGTGGCCTGAAAGCCCGGGAGAGGAGGCCTGGGATGTCCCTTTCTGTGTGAAGCAGGTGTCACCGGTGCTCTTTTATAATTTTACAGAGTGAATACAAACGTCAGGGGAGGTTTAATTTCCGCTAAATTCCCTGAACCGATTGAGCTCCAAAATACAGCAGCTACACAGCACACATCGGCCTGAGGTGGTTTTCATTGTAGGGAATTGTTTGGGTTTGGTGCCGCGTTTTAAAGCACAGCTTTTCTGCCCAGGACGAGACAGTCTGGAGGCAGCAAAGCCTCTAACGCAGATTTGCCCCTGTTGATCCCTGCCCCAGGACAAGCTGTTCAGCTTTCTCCCTTCCTGAATGATAATAGGTGGCTGGAGCGAGGGGGAAAATATCCAAGGCAATAAATAGCCTCGCTTAGATGAGCACAGCTTTAGTTACCAGAACCTATTTTTAGGGCATAAGTTGAATTTAAGTGGCTCTAATCTTTATATGGGGAATTGGCACAGGGTTACTCCTGTTGTATTTTATTTATAGCTGTTTCTTCTCCTTTCCAGGGAAATAAGATTAGCCTCATTATTTCCATTATTATTATTCTGCCTGTCACGATTATTATTCAGTCCGTCCATCCATCCATCCACCCATTTAGGTCTTGTCTGGAATTACCTAGGATTATCCTGCTAATGCATGTTGCCTTCATGCAGAATATCATTTTTGTTGCTAAGAGACTGCTTTTGCATAACAGACAGCGTGGGCCTGATTTTCCCTCCCGCAGCTGCTGGAGTCACCGGGAGCAGCGGGTGCCCAGGGCTCCCAGGAGCCGTGGCCGTGGCAGGATTCCCACCAGGGTCGGCTCCATGCAAGCGTCTCATCTGCATCTGCTGTGGGCTCAGGGACATGGTGGCTTAGAATCAGGGAATCGTTGAGGTTGGAAGGGACCTTTCAGATCATCGAGCCCAACCATCAACCCAACGCTGCCCAAACCATCACTAACCCATGTCCCTCGGCACCACGTCTGCCTGGCTTTTAAATACCTCCAGGGATGGGGACTCCACCACTGCCCTGGGCAGCCCATTCCAATGTTTGAGAACCCTTTCAGTGAAGACATTTTTCCAAATATCCGTCATAAACCTCCCCTGGTGCAATTTGAAGCCATTTCCTCTTGTCCCATTGCCTGTTCCTTGGGCTTCCCAGAACGGGAATCACAGGCTGGCTGGGGTTGGAAGGGACCTAGACAGGCTGGAGAGTTGGGCAGAGGGGAACCTCATGGAGTTCAACAAGGGCAACTATAGGTTCCTGCAGCTTGGGAGGAACAACCCCACAGACCAGTACAGATTGGGGCTGACCTGATGGAGAACAGCTCTGCAGAGAGGGAGTCCTGGTGGGCAACAGGTTGCCCAGGAGCCAACAATGTGCCCTTGTGGCCAAGAAGGCCAATGGTCTCCTGGGGGGCATCAGGAAGAGTGTGACCAGCAGGTGGAGAGAGGTCATCCTGCCCCTCTGCCCTGCCCTGGGGAGGCCCCAGCTGGAGCACTGGGACCAGTTCTGGGCCACCCAGTTCCTGTGTGACTTACTCTGGGTGACCCTGCTCTGACGGGGTTGGAAGAGATGATCTCCAAAGGTCCTTCCAACCCCTGCAATTCTGGTCACTGAAGAGCTGGCGGCAGTGAGTTTGGGTCCATTTTAATGTCACCATGCCAGCTGTCTGCGCTGTGGTGGGCTGGGGCAGGGGGGGGAAGTGGGGGCCATGAACCAGTGCGTGCGTCTGTCCCCTCTCGTGAACATCCATGTGCGAAACCCGCAGTGCTTGGGTTGTTTGTGCTACAGGTCAAGGCACAGACACGGTGACATTTCCTCTCCCTGCCGGAGCTTTTATGTTGCTATGGTGACCAGATGCACTCGCACTTTTATCTGAAGTATCTATTAACTAACACTTCCTATTAATTCCCCTCCGGAGAATGCATATGGAACTCACCGGAACACCAGGAAGGCTTTGTAGGTCCCGAATTTACATCAGAGCCTGCATCCCGTTCTTGGCTGGGCTGTCACAAACATCACAGGGGAGAAATGCAGCTGATGAAAATGTGGGGTTTTTTTCCCATGAATAAAGAAATTGCTTAGTAATGAGGGAATAAAGAGCACAAGGAGTAGCATCACAACAGCCTCCCCCTGTAGATCTGTGAATACAAAACCTACTTGAGCCTCAAAACCTCACTCCCAACCCAGCTGTAAATGGATTATTCGATGTGGGAAGTCAAAGACAGCGGGACGTGGGGTGGCCACGCTGCTCGCCCAGAGTGGATGGGCTGGTCCTGCACCAGCCTCAGAGCTCTGGGGCAGGATTTTGACTGTCTGAGGGGCAGAAACCAGGAGCACTTTGGTTCATCCTGATTGAATTCCTTTGTCACATTGATTCCGAGTCCTTTGGCTTCTCTTACTGAGGTCACCACCAAAAGAATTGGTGATGAGGTCCACCAGGGTGATGGAGACATCACCCAAAGGTGGACGCTCTCCTGAGCCAGGTCAGAGGGGCAGGTCCTCCTTCCCCTGACAATCGGGGATAAAAGATCTGCCGGTGTCTAACACACCACCTAAAAGCTCAGGGGGCTGAGGGACACATCACCACGGTGGGCGACCATAGACAGGGGTGCTTCCCGTGTCCTCCTGTGGAACTGGAGCCACTGCTGCTCGTCAGGGGAGCTGTCAGGAGACCTTCCTGCACCAGCGACAGCTACAAGTAACGCCGGGTGGATCCGAGCGCCTGGGACAGAAATGAAGGGCTCAAAACTATCACGTCCCTCATCTGCAGAGAACGTCCTCCACGAGGCCCTGGAGACTCCAGCAAAGGATTGGTAGGGTACTGCAGATAAAGCCCCAGCCAGCGTTCTGAGAGCAGAGAGGGAAATTGAATACCCACCGGAGGAAGAGAAGATAAAAACCGAGACGTTTTGACAGGGCTGCCAGATTGTGTGGCAGGAGGGTTAATTTTTTTTGAAACTGCCATTTCATATTCCCTTTCAGACAAGCTGAATTACACAGTGCTGGCTGCTGCAGGAGTTGCATAATTTCCTCCACAGAAATAATGACAGGGTACTTAAAAAGCAAGTGAATGGATGGCTAAAGGATTGGGCAAAGACTCGAGAAATCTAGGCTGAGACCCCACCTTTGCTGGAGACTCTTTTTGTGACCTTGGGCTGGTCATTTAATCTTCCTGTGTCTTATTTCCCTGCCAGTAAGATGGCAGTGATAACTGCTCTGTCTCACTTATTTAGACTGCAAACTCGGAATTTACAGGTCACATCTTCTGCGCTTACAGGGCAACCAAAGCCAAAAAGCATCAATCCACAGGAAGGTGTCCGAGACAACCACAATATACAAAGTAGATTACAATAAAAGGGCTTGGATATACAGTTTGGAACATTTTTAGCACAAAAGGCTCAAAAGGTCCTAATCCATTGTTCCACATCTCTTCCCTCAAAGCGTGGAGAAGTTTGGATCTGTGCTAAGAGTTCCAAAAACGTATCAATAATTTAGGAACTAAGTCCATGCTGATTTACCAAATCCCCGAGTTACTTCTGAAACTGTGAGTAGATAATTTAGCCGCCTGCAAAATGTTCTGCAAGGTCTTTGTGCTCAGTCTGTCACTGCATTAAGGGGCAGCAGCAGACGGAGTCAAGATCCCCATTTTCTCCAAGTTTAAATTCAGGTTTGCAGGCGGCTGTGTACTGAGTTTTTATCAATCTCTTCAGCTTTCAGGGCTTTGTCTCATCTCCAGAAGCCAGAGGAAGATGGCTCCTTGCTACTAGGTCCAGTGAAGACAAGATCTTCTATACAGCTAAGCAACTACATGAGAAATTTGCTGTACAAAGGGAACAATTCTAAAAATAGCGAGAAATGGCACCATGACATTAGCAGGAACAATGACCCAATACCCGACTTGCTGCAGGGGCTTTTGTCCTATAACTACCTTCATCATTAAGGCTTGTGATGACATTATTTTCTGTGCTTATATAGGGCACGAGGCCACAGCTACCTGGAAGGAAGGATTTTGATCAGGCTGCAGAAGATGAACGGGCAGGAGAGGCGTGTTGGGTAACACTAAATCAATGTGGTTTCATTTACATTAGACACCGGCCCGGCAATTGGAACGTTAATGGCTGCACTGCTGCCCTCGGAATTTTTGTAGATTTAATATACCAGCGGGGGAGTAGAAGAGAGAGGGAGTGTGAGTCCTTCTTGCTTGTGATACACGGATCTTTCCTTTCATGCACCATCAAAGGAGAGCGATTTGTACAGTTAAATTCTTTTGGAGATAGATTTCCCGGGATAAGCTCTGCTCCCGCCTCCCAGGTTATCCAAGATGATAAGTGTCTCTGGATCCCTCCCGCTCCCACAGGGAAAGGACAAAGGAGGCTCTGGGGCAAACGGCAAGGTGGCAAGAGCATCAGATTTGGACCAAAGCCTTGGGCTCGATTTGCTTTTGTGGGGCCACCAGTTGTCATTGTGTGTTTTGGCAAGTTGTCACCTCTGTCCCCGGCCACATCTCCCCCGTGTGACACACGGCTCCCTCCTAGGAGTCATGACGGGATAAAGGGCTCACGTGGAAAAGCGGTGGGGGACATACAGACCTCTAGACAGACGGAGAACTAGGTTAGTCACCTTCCCAAGAGACAGGAATCACTACTCCCCTTCACAGGGGCACCAGGCGAGGCCGGGACTGGCCTGAGAAGTTCCAACTGGTCAACAGACCTGTAGGAAATAGAACCTGGGAGTCCCCATTGCTGTTCAGCGCCAGCTGCAAACAAAGAGGTATGAGGAGCCACTAAGAACCTGGGTGTTACCAGCTGGCTTTAAGGACTCTAAAGTAGGTTTGTAAAGTACAAAGCACAGAGATTTGGAGGTCAGTGGACTCTTTTTGTCCTGTAGACATCAGCTGAACTATGATACCTACAGCTAATTGTCCAAGTAGGGTTCTGTTTTCAACCACAGTGACCTAGTTGAAGGTAAAGCCAAAAGCACTCAAAGTTCCTAAATCCCATATGCCATAATAACGATGACAAGTGTGCAGTGCTGAGCATATCCTGTTTAAGTTAAAAAAGAAACAGACAAAGAAAATGCTTTACAGCACCAACAAAAATTATTAACAACATTTCAGTACTTACTTTTACCACCAGCCTCGGCAGGATTCAGGAGTTTCATTTTCACACCTAAATACCTTTGAGAATAGAGGCTCTGGGTGGTATTGAAAAATTGTGCTTTTCATTTCAAAAAACCCTGTTGGAAACCAAGGGCTGGACTTTCAAAACAATCCCCTCCAGGCATGAAGGTACAACCAGGGTCTGCAAGTGCCCAGCAGAACCTCGTGCTGTCAGTGTCCAAGTCCTCACCCTGCCACAGATCTGTGTGGGGTCTTTGAGCCAGACACTCACCTTTCCTCAGTCTGCAGTTTGAAGATAATAATAGTTGATTTCTATGTGAAATAACTATATAGCATTAGGGAGGGCTGCAGGATGAGCCCTGCAGTTGGTTCTTCATGGACACTTCTCCTGGTGCTTCACTCAGAGCCTAAATTTGGTGAATTTCAAGGGGATGGGAGCTGAGGAGCAGATTAAGTCAGGATACAGAATTATAGAATGACAGAAGCACATGGGGTTGGAAGGGACCTCTGGAGATCATCTCCCCCAAGCCCCTGCCAGAGCAGAGTCACCCAGAGCAGGTCCCACAGGAACATGTCCAGGTGGGTTTGAATGTCTCCAGAGAAGGAGACCCCACCACCTCTCTGGGCGGCCTGTCCCAGGGCTCTGCCACCCTCACAGGAGAGAAGTTCCTCCTCATGTTGAGATGGAATTTCTTCTGTACAAGTTTGTGCCCATTCCCTCTTGTCCTGTCCCTGGGCACCACTGAAATAAGACTGGTCCCATCCTTCTGACACCCACCCTTTAAGTATTTATAGGTGTTGATCAGATCCCCCCTCAGTCTTCTCTTCTCCAGACTAAACAGACCCAAGTCCCTCAGCCTTTCCTCATCAGAGAGATAGGTTCCAGAGATTCCAGGCCCCTCATCACCTTTGTAGCCCTAGGTACATGACCCCCAGCATAGCAAAGCACTTAAATACATACTTAGCTTTCGGGTCTGGAGCAGCTGCATGGCAGACAGGGCTGTCCATGGGCCACTGGACCACTGCTGGGTGGCCCAGCCCATCTCTGGCCAGCGAGGGAGCAGGTCTGTGCTGTATGGCAGGCTATGATTTGTTGTCACCTTTATGAAACAGAACAACAAAATCACTAGTCTTCCACACAGAGCCAGACCACCGGGAGCAGCGCTTCCTCCTTAGGGACATCCTTCTGCGTGTCTTCTTCTGTCACCCCTCCTCGGTTGTTCCCATTCTTTAACACTTTTCTCTCATTTCAGGGGTGGCTGCTACCCTTTGCAATGCAAAAAAAAAAAAAATAATTCTGTTCTTTGTGAGACCATGTCAAATCTCGCTATAATCGTCTGTCCAATTTTGTGACTGTACCTGTGAGTTTCTGCTCCATTTTCTCTCAGAAGACTATATATGCCTATAAAAATCTGGATTTTATTTTTTTTTTCTGGGGATATCAGGGCTCAGCAGGGTCTCCTTTCTCCGTACTCTGTGATAAAGTCCTCCAGGAGTGCTCTGACAACCTGTCTGTCTCTCGGTTGTGTTTTGGTCTGACTAAAATAAGCAAGTGGAATATCTAGTGGGGAATGCTGGAGAAAAGGAGTCAGTTAGCAAAGAAAAAGATAATGATAGTGCCGAGTTTCCTGGAATCCTACTGAGAGACTGATTTAAGCAAGAAAAACAAAACCTATTTTTGCTGTTTCCTCTTCTCTGAATTTGTTGATGAGCAATCTTTATTTCACCCCAGGTTTAGCTTTGCTTCCACGACCCAGCTTTATTCTGTTAATGCCTCGCGTGTGGCATGAATAAGGTGTGAAAGGACAATGCTGGCTCATGAAAAGGACCTTACTTTATTCCTTCCCAATGAACTGAGTGAGGGTTACTTACCTCAGCCGCTGAAAGCAGACGAGGGACGGCATCCTTCCCGTCTTCAAGCCTGTTAAATGTACTTTTGTAAGCAGTTTAAGGAAAAAAAGAAAAAGAAAGGGAAAGAAACAAAAGTATCCTTCAACAGCCTCGGCTCTGCAGAGCTGCTGTGGTGAAAGGCTCCTTTCACAGGAGGAGAAAGAGCGTCGGGCGAAAGGCAAGGGGTTGCTGCTGCTGGCAGAGGTTGTGCCCCGGGGAGATGGCAGGGAGCCCGCCCTCCCTCCCTCCCTCTCCCTTTCCCTCTCTTCCCTCTCCCTCTCCTTTTTTTTTTTTTCTTTCCTTTAACATATGTGCTTTCTGTGGACGCTCTAATCAAACTCCAGATGGGTTGTTTCAATCTGGAGATTTGTGCTGCTGGGGAGATAAGAGGCCATTGTGGCAGCCTAGGTAGCCAGCGTGTTTGCGATAGCTGGGGCTGATACGGGGGGATGTCCAGGTGGTCTCATTTAACAGGGGGTATTAGCGATACTGCCATTGTCCAGGAAATCAGATAAAACTGCAGCCCAGGTGTTACCCTACACCGTGTTTGTGTAAGGACGTTGCCAGCTGCTGATTGCTACCGACATTAAAATAGAGACCAAACGCTGCAGAAGGGGGGATATTTTCGCCAAGATTGTCCTCCTCCCCAAATTTCCTGGGCTGCAGCGTTTAAAGCACAACATTTAATCTGAATATAAAGTAAAACAGCTGTGACACGCACCCTTCGCTCGCAGGGAATACAGCTTTTCTCTGATACCTGCCTCTTCTCAGCCTGGGCTTGGATTTCCTAAACTGAGGCATTTCCTCTAAACTGTCGTGTATTTTCCTCTCTGCCCGGCCCCAGAGCATCCTCAAATGAAAAGACTTTGGGGGGGAGGAGACAATTTTTAGAAATAAGCTGCCCAGGGCAATTTAGTATTGTTCCAGGGATAATTAGAAGAGTGGATGAATTATAAAAATGGATGAACTCCAAAGAAAGAAGATAATTTGGGAAGGGCGAACCTGGACCGTAATTTCGGGTGACAAGAACACTTTGCAGTCCTTGCTCTGGAACGACAGTGCCCAGGTGATGGTACACCAGATCCAGGAAGGGATTTGCCACAAATTATCACTGGAAATTCACATAATAATCAAGACAGAAGAAGTTACTGCTCGTCTGAGGCAAGGGATGAGGTTCTCTGCTGTTTTTACACATGTGCCTCCCCTTTGTGGAGCAAGGTATTTAGTAGAAAACATAAATTCCAGGCTCAGAGGTGTGCGAGACTTTTGTCTAGACTTCAGAGAGCGTGATGTGTCTCTGAAGGGCCGTATCTCTCAGTGTGATATTTTTCAGGGTGGGATCTGCCACGTCTCGTTTGTCCCGGGGATTTCAGCAGTGTGGAAGCTCATGGCTGCGTGTAACGGCGGCCGATGAACCCCGTGGCGCTGAGAGGCCGCTGTTGTTCCTTCGTAATTGTTTATATAGATAGGATCTAAACTTAGCTACAGAACATGGGGAAAAAAAAGCCTGGTTAGAAAGAGTGGGGACTCGAGAGCTTAGCCTCCGGCTATCTTAGAAGAGGCTGGCTCATCACAGAGAGATCCCCAGCTGCACTTCCCGGCTGTAAATTAAACAAACAGTATTTCCTATATACCAGACCACAGGGATGGTAGAAAGAACAGTGTGGCCTTATTGCTGTTATTTCCTTTGGTTTCAATCTCTGTCCTCTGCCCCCCACCTCCTTCCCAGGCTGGTGTTGCCCACTTTACCCGATTTGTTATTTATTACAATGGTTTAAAGAGAGGCAGGGGGAAAAATGCTCAGTGCAAATTATATTTTGAGCTGTTGTGCTTTGCCTCTTTGGCGGATAATAAATCTCTCTGGCAATACTCCTCTGTATAGGATTTGTCATTAAATGCAATTAAACAAACCCTGCAGGTGTCCATGATCAGGCCTGCAGCAGCCCATTCACAACTGCAATGTTATTATCATCCTGACAACAAAACACCAGATATTTCCTGAGCTCCTCTGATCGATGAGCTCGCCTGACTTGGAACTGGAGGGAGGAGAGAAGGGGGGAACAGAGTGGTTCAAACGCTCTTTAGACTTATTGATGGAAAAGTCAAAAAGCTGCTCAGCAATCAGAGAGAAGGTGGAAAGAGAAAAAGGCAGAGGAACAGGAGGGCTGAAAGGAAAAAAATGAGAGGAGTGCTCGGGAGCAAAAAGATAGAAATGAGGCAATATATCACATGGTATCCATCTACCCAATGGCTTTGTTAATGCACAAGACCAGAATTTAGGAGGCAAGCAAGGTGTTTTAGGGATGATTCTTCTCATGTAACTTTAGCCTATTAACAGTTAGGATTTTAATGCTCAGTGAGTCACGTAGGCTCCCTTTGCAGCCAGTGCAAAAATTAATCTTACCCTGAGGCAGGACTTGACTGGTAGGTTGACTTGTTGTCCAGAGATATCCATCTGTCTCCGTTAACTGTAGCCGAATGGTTGGATCAGAAACCCAACTAATTGCAATTCCCACCCCTAACAGCCAAAATTGGCTTTTGCTGACTGCGTGCTCCTTTCTATCTTCATTCACAAGGAAGCATTTCCTGGCACGGCTATCAGGAGAGCACGCTGCAGAGGCAGCACTAATAGTATTTGTAGAGAGCAGATGCAACAACATTTACTCCAGGATTGTTGTGTGCTCTGACAATCAGGGAAGAGGGGAAAAAACTCCTGTGGTTTATGTCAACCATCCCAGGCAGCCTGTGGAGTATGAAGGTCAGGGATTCACAGGGGACTGGCTGCCATCAAGTCCAGTGAGAGAGAAAAATTTGCAAAGACCAGTCAAATTATTCTGCCTGAATCATTTGCTCGGCTCAGCCTCGGGGTGCTCTCAGGATGAACCTCTTTCTTCTTCTATTCTCACCCCAGGAATCCTAGTTCAGTCCAGTTGATTGCTGGGACACACGCAGAATTGCAGTGACAGGGGACAGTTTATATTACTGCAGTGCCTTTGTAAATGCATAATATCGCAGAAAACAAGGGTTTTTAGGTCGGATAAAGGGAGTTAAATGATTACGCTTCAGCAGTGCGTGTGTGCATATAGGGACTGTAAGGGATGATTATTTATTTCTACAAAAAAAAAAGCCCTGTTAGCAGGGTCTTTGACTAATTACACAAAGGTGATGTGCTAAGTTTTTATAGCCTCATCTGAATGCCCAGTAGGGCAAACGGCATGGAACCCCGTTTGCTGGTGTCAGAGATGAGTTGAGATTACGGCAGAAGGAGCCAGGGTTTCTGCTGTCAATCCCTGGGTCTCAGGATGACAATTTCCCCGGACTGTGCAGTGCCAGTCTCTGGCTCCCTGGTTGTTGGGACAGTCCAGATTTCTGTACCAAAGAATGTCCTCTTTTTCTTGCTCTCCTCCTCCAATACTGGAGGATTCCCCTCTACCACTTTGTGTGTCCTTTCCACATTTTACTACCTCTTAATCTGCTGGTTTGTCCCATTAGCAAACCAACGGGCAATTATGGAATGGCACAAGCCAGTACTGGTCTCTTAGAGGTGGCAGAAGTGCCCTGTGCCCTGTGGTACCACAGAATTTGGCCCCCAAGTCTATCTAGGAAGCGTCAATTCACTGGACACACCAGTGGTTCCCCAGTTGTGGTCCTTGGGTGGGTGGTGGTCTGCAAGGGCATGGAAAATCCACAGCTACAGGTATTATTCATGAGTAAGTCCATTTTGCACGGCTTCACCTACAGACCCTGGTAGCATGTGAGGTCACACTGGTTCCAGAACACTTGGGAACCATGTATATATGCAAAAACAGCAGCCTTACTGGTGACACAGCACTCCACCTCTATTTTCTTCCATTTTCCCCAGCTTCTGCCTAGACTCTGCTCTCCGACACGTCTGCCAAAATCTAGAGACATCTCTGATTGAGTCCTCCCCGATGCTGCAGGATTTGCACTGGGGTGACAGAGCCGACACAAAGGGACGTGCTCTTTTCTAGGGTAAAAAAAAAAAAAAAGAAAAAAAAGGCAAGAACTGGCATGTCCCGGCTGCCGGCCTGAGGAGCCCGGTGCCTGTTAATGAGCGTCGCTGGGACAGATCGTCAGCTGGCGTAAATGAGCACTAGCTGATGGAAAGTCCACCAGGACTCGGGTGGAACTCTGCTGATTTACACCAGTGGAGCAGGGCTCAGCCTGGCTGGGGAAAACCCCCCGGAGTTTCCATCAGCGCGTGTGAGGGGCGGGTGGGAGCCGGCTGCGGGTGAGAAGGGGCGCGGGAAGCAAATAAAGGGAAGAACGGGAAAACGCACATCTTCTGGGATTGTCTTCTTCAAAAAAACCACAAAACCAGCCCTTTTTTTCCCCCCTCCTTTCCACTTCCCTTCTTCCCCACCTCCAGCAGCTCCTCTCCTCTCAGTGCTGCTCATCTCCCTTTGTGCACCTCTTACCCGCGCTCTCCTCTCTAAACAGGTGCAGTTGCCACTCAATAGACTTTAATTACCACTTCGAGGGCTCTCACCAGGGTCTGTGGGGAGGGTGGAGATGAATTTTCCTGGGGATTATGCCTATGTCTGACTTCTTTTTAGTCAGATGGCAATATTGCTGTCAGCCTGTATCCTTCAAGAGATTGTTTCTTCGTGTTCTCTCTGCTTGTGTTAACAAAAAACAAAACTGCTGATGAAGGGAAAAAAAAAACCCAACAACCAACCAACCCAGCCATTAGCCAGATTAATTATCAGGACAGCAAATTGGTCTAGAGGAAAATATTATGGACAGTTTTTAAAAAAAAAACACAAGAGTCTCAGCTGGACTTCTAAAACATAATTTCTGCTTGCAAAATAAGAGGCCCAATTTTCAGAAGTGGAGAGCTCAGCATCTCCAAGGGTTTCTGCGGGAGACTGGCGTCTAAAAATACAGGTTGTTTTTAACCACTTTACCTCCTTTTTTGCTCCGTGCTCTTCCCATCACAGCTCACTGGAGAAATGCAGCGTTAATGCATTCTGCTGGTACCCCAGGGGATCCCTCCAGAGCCAACGTGTCAGTTGTTTTCTGCCTTCGGCACAGTTTGCCTACGACGGAGAGTTATCCCCAATGTTTAACTAGTAACATAACATTATTTTTATTATTAAGATCCTCTTCAAAAGGCAAACCTGGAGAATGCAGAGCAGAAGCTCACGTCTGTGGGATCTGCCTGAAATTGTTGGCCTGGCACTTGAGCGTGCACTTGTGTATAAATGGAGACATGCAGAGCAATGTATATACGTGCCTATACGTGCCGCTACACGCACCACTGGAAAAGACAGGAGCTGGAAATGTATTGGTATCTTCTGGGACACGGAAGATTTCCAAGCATTTAAAAAATAATTTTGCTTTTGCTCAACGTTAGCATTTTTAGTTTTTTCATAAAATGAAAAGCAGGAAGGAGATGACTGTTTTACAGCAAATAAAGCAACATTTCCTTCTGCCAAAATTAAGTTTGTTTTCCTAAACAAGCAATTCAGCAAACTGGGGAAACAGTAACCAAATCTGCATTTTTGCATACGTGTTTTCCATGAAACATTTTGCCCAGCTCCAAAACAGCTGGGCATATGCGACATCTGAGTTTCTGCTTGGCACTGGCTCCCGTGCTGGTCCCCGTGCACAATCATGTCCCTGCCAGAGGACAATACAGTGCCATCCTCTGCCCTCCCTGTCCCCGCAGCACAGTCTGTGATGGGCTCGTCTGCAATCCCACCACCCAGCCAGCCCGTGTTTTGGGTTGGAATCCAGGCTCCTCTCATCCCCCGGGAATCGGTAACCGCACAGTGAGACCCAGAAGTGGGGCTGAGGTTCTCACCTGCAGTCGTGTCTCTCCGTACCCCAATGGCCTTGGTTTCCCATGGACACAGCCCGGTCTCTGCACGCTCCTGCCTCTCCCAGCTCTGGGCTTTGGTTGGTACCTGCAGTACAAGGAGGAAGAGCTGAAGGAAGGACAGACAGACACCACTGATGGGAACGTGCTGGTCAAAAAGCAGAGTGATGGTAATTGTGCTTCTGTCCTAAGACATCACTTTAATCTGTATGGGAATATTCCGTTCCTCCTTCCTTAGGCTTGGAGTGCAACTGTGACCTGATAAAGTCACAAGGTGGGTGACACCATGGGCTCCTCTGGGACGATGCTGCCTGTGGGGACAAGGTCTGTGCTGGGACAAGGGAGAGCCATGGTGAGATGCCTACAAGAGACCTCCCCGTGCAAGTACAACACATCTATGCCACTGTCTCTGGTCATTCTCCTTGCTCAGGGGAATCCGTTTCCCTCTTCTCCCTGTACTTCTCCACCAGGAATCCTCTTCCTCTCCTATTCCTGCCCTCCTCAGCCTCTGGAGATCTTCTGGCCCTTTTCACCCCTGCTCCCATTCTCATTTCTCAGGTTGTGCCCTTCTCACTTTTCAGCTTTTAGGATTTTAATTCTTCTGTTTTCATCATCTCTTTCCCCCTACCCCTTCCTTTTCTTGTGCATTTTTCTTTCCAGACCCATCTACCACATGTTCTCCTGCCATTTATGTGGGACTAGGACGAACATTGATCACAGCCATCTCAAACCCATCGCTCTCTTTTCCCAAAGAGCCAATGAAAATGTCACCCATGAGATAATCATCATGTTGCTCACGTCCCTTAATTGCTCTCAAAGTACACATCGAGGCTGCAGAGCCTCTTTGAAAGGCAGGTTCTGGCCTTTGGCACATTATTGACAGGCTGTTGATAGGCCCCTTTGTTGAGGAGCAATTTTGTCCCTTTTGCTGTACAATTTTTTGGTATTTTTTTAAAGACAGCCCTTTCAGAGAGAGTAGATTTAAAAAATAGACCTGAGCTTTGAATGAACAGGCACCAGACTTACTCCTGAGAAGCAGTGGCATACGTGTGAGATGAGAGCTACCAGCATGTTTCATGCAAGGCTCCACACAAGAAATCAAAGCTATGATGACAGATAGCTTCATCCAAGTTGCTTTTTATTCCTTCCCCTCTTAGACATGGTAATTAGATGTTTACTTGCAGTGTATTACTAAACCATTAGATGTCTTGTGTGTTCCAGTGCATCGTCCCTGGTAAACAAGTAGGAGAAAGTTGGCACTCAAGCTGTGCGGCAAACCCATTTGTATCTATTAGCGATAATTCTTTTGTTTATTTAATACCTGCTGATTAAGATGGACTGAGATTTCCTCATCGCAGCAGCCCTTCACCGTCTCAAAAAGCTGTGCAGGTCTGGGGCAATTGCTGGTGCTCCTGCTGAAAGGGAATATGGAGGGCAGAACAAAGCACACTTGCTCTCCCATTACTGTCATGGGCAGAGATCCTCCATCAGCAGCACGAGTCTGTGACACCGAGCTGAGCAATTCTCACGTCAGCTATGGGTTCCTGCAGCACACACGTGCTGTAAGGCCACCTCTTTAATGCAAATTGATTTTAATGTGCCCCCCCATGTAAGCTGGGGTCCCACTGTGGGAGACGTTGCGTGTACGTCCCTAGTTAACCCCACCAAAGCCTTCACCGTGGCTCCACCAAGCTCCAGTCTCCATCTAAGTAGACTTTCAAAACGCAACCCTTAACAAAATCTCCAGGCTGTATGCAAGTAAAAACCCAATCCTGACAGAAATGAAATTCTTTCCTCTCTGAAACAATGTCCCTTGGAATGATTTGGCTGCTAATGAACCCCAACCGAGCTGCTGTATTTTGGAGCCACTAGTGTGCATTTTAACAAGGAGATCTCTACGTGGGGACGTGCATCAACAGAGCCAGCCCCCGTAATGGAAGTCTGTGCAGCATCCTAAGTCCTGCATTAGGCTGTGCCTGCAGGAACCCTGGGACGTTCCACGGAGACTGCCTGAAGGTAATCATCTCTCCCGGGCTCCCGGCTGTCCCTAACCAAGTGCTGCGCTCACATCTATTCCAGGAAACAGCCCTGGAGATTATAAAGTTTAGACCCTAATGCATTCACTGGCAACAAGGGGAGGGGGGAAAGTGCCGTTTGATTATAGATGAAAAGGAGAAATGCAAGGGGCTTTGGTATTCAGGAAAATCTCCTGCATGCTGTGATTTGGCTGTTGAACCCTGTCAGGGACTGGAAGCCCTTGGACTTCATTGTTTTCTATGAGTCAGTACAGCCAAATCACAAGCAATACTTGGAAAACACAGTCCACCTGGAATTTATCTGAGAATCCTGCATGATTAAAACGATGCATCCCACTATTTCCCATCACAGAAACCTGTTTCATACATTACATTCACTTAAATACCTATTTTGTGTGTCTGTGAAACACACGCTCATGGGGTAGAACATAAATGCATTATTTAGATCCGTGTCCATTACACAGAATGGAGTCCATTCTGTCAAAATTCGGGAAAAGGAAGTTCTTTTCAAACCCTTCTCTCATTGGTAGGCCGGCAGGAGAATATAATGCCTCCCTACTAGAAAAATAAACTGGCTAATTTATTTTTAAAGGTTGTGAACTTGTTAGTTGGCAGCTATTGTTGTACCTACCTGTGCTTCACCTTGCTGGGCTGTGTAAAAGCTGCACACACACCTCTGTTGCCAAACACACCTTCGTCAGCGCGTTGTGAGGGCTGTGCTGAAAGAAAATGTTGGCTGAATTAGGTGGAGAGGATTAGAAAGATGATAAAAGATAAGCTGGGAGAAAATACGACGATAAATAGGTCTGGCAAGATAGATGGATAATATTCCTCCCAGCCCAAACATGACAAGATAATAACCTTTTCCTTTTCTCCAGTTCCATTTGCTCTTGGATCTCTAGAGCTTTACGAATATCACTTAATTTGGCCTTTGGGTACTCCTGTGAAATGGGTATCACTATGTCCATTTTTACAGAAAAAGGAGCTGAGGTACATGGCTTAGGAATAGGTCTAAATTTGAGATTAGGATTGAAAAAAAAAAACCCAGCCAAATTGTTGTCTTTTGTTGGTTTGGTTCTTAGCCATGGCTCCTTCAGACTGTCCCTGTTCCTGTCCCCGGCTGGGGACAGTGACTGTCGCAAGGGCCAGGTGACGTCCCGAAGGAGGTCTCCTCCTGCTCCCTTCTCCTGCTGGGATCTGGAGAGCAATGGGATCAGGGAAACTTCCCTCCTGCTCCCTCTGCTTCCACAATATAGATTATTTCTGAGCAAATCTAAACAACCTACAGGAGCAAGCAAAAAGCTTGTTAAGCATTCAGGACTATGAGGGTGCTTCCTGAATTCAGAGGAGGCTTGTCTGAGCCATCCTTTGCTCTCCTGGCTCAGGAGAAATTCCCATTGCTTCACTAGATCCAGTGTGAGGGCTGACTCCGCAGCCTGGAGAGCACTGGGACCTTTTCTGGAGCCTCTGCCTTCCAGATGGTGACATCTGAACTGAGCAGGAGGTCCTAAGTAAAGTTTTCTATCAGTTTGGGTCATTGGTTTCTCCGTGTACATTCACCTGGGAACACAGACCAACGGAATATTTGATTCGAGGGAATTACAGACCACAACATTAATAATTTTGTGAGTTTAACTGAAAGGCTTTGCAATTGTTCTCCCTGTGAATTGTGCAATTTTCTCCTTCTTCTTAAGAGAAACTCTCCTTTCTACTTTAATGGCAGGGTGTATTGTCATTTTACAGTAGCAGGTACTGACTGTAGCTTCTGGTTCGGGGGGCTTGAATCCATGCAATTTTCATCTGGGCTGGAATCTTGTAGGTGGACTGTTCATCACGGCTCTGGATTTTCAAAAGAAGTTAGCAATTTTGGATACCTTATATTTGTGTTCGAGGCACTGGAAAGGGGACCGATTATGAGAGAGGCAGGCACTTAGCAGTCCCTGAAAATCAGGATTAATTGAAATATGTCACTCTGGCACCTGAAAACACTGAATGCTTTGGAAAATCACAGAGGGGTGTTCTGTTTCTGAACATGACTTGTGAAGACGGTGCAGCCTTAAGTAATGCAGGATGAAAAGAAGATCTTTGCATAACGTTATGGAAACATCCTTTAATCCTCATTTCAACCAAGTGCTTAACTTTAGGGATGTATTTGATTCCCGCGGGAGTCAAGTGCTGGAGTTTCTGAAAGTGCATTTGTATTTTCCTGAAGTGGGGGCTGACACCCTGTAAGTTATTGTAGGTTTGTTTTATGAACATTTCTGAGTAGATCTCCAAATTAAAATAAATCAAAAGGCAAAATTCTGCCCTCCATCCTGACGTGTGACACTGAGCAGGACACACAAGGCTCTGCTGCCTTCTCCATGTCCGTGCACTCACATGCAGAGCCGCAGACCGTACCATGAGATGTCTTTTCTTTGCATTTCATAAAAAACCCCAAGCCTGAGTCACAGACTGCGTTAAGTGCCGGACAACCACAGGACAAAATGTCCATGGCCCAGAGAGGTGACAGCCCCTCACCGCTCACCCTGTAGGGCTTGAATGAAAGCAAGGTTCCGCGTGGCTGCAAACACGCGCTTGAAGAGCGACCGAGGGATCACGCAAACGAAACCCACCCAGTTCCTTCCCCCGTCCATCCCCAGCCCATCCCAAAACCCCCGTCTTGGTGACACGGGGCAGAGTCTCCACTCGCAGCTCAAGGTATTGACCTCGGGCCGCGCTGCTCCACACACAACCCCGCTCTGTTTGTAAACAAGGGGAAACCAAAAACTCCATACTCATTACACAGCAGGAAGGGGGCCCTATCTCACAATGGAACCTCGCCCCAGCCATCTGGTCTCTGTAAATAAGGGCTACCGGAGTCAGGGCGAGAGCGGGTAAGGACTGTAGGATGTGAACAGCCCTAATCACGCGAGGAGGTAACGAGTCCTAAGCCAGCGGCTGCTCAAGGCTCTGCTGAGTCAAACAAAAACGTGGCAGGAAGGGTTGGGTTTTTTCCTCTTTTTTAAATTTTTTTCTCCTATAACCACAGGACTGAGCTGCTTTTATGGCAGGGCTGGACGCATTCTGAGCGTAGGGGAGTCAGGGTGATGCAGGCTCTGTCCTGATTTGTCAGCTCTGAACTATGACCAGGACTTTCAAAGCTGCTGGGAGGGCAATTCCTTTTCATCTCAGCCAGGGCTGAGCACTCCAGATACCCTGGGAAGCCTTAGGATACTCAAACACAAACATCAATATTGAATATTGTGTTAACTGTTCCTTGGCTGTTTGGTTTTGTTTTTTTTTTTTCTTTTTTCCTATATTGTCTCTAGGCCTAAATTTAGGCAATTTTATTAAATTAAAATCGCAGCATTTATTTCACTAAGGACATGATTTACAAAGATCTTTCAGCATCTAAAGACAAATCATTTTAATAGAATTTACCAATGAATTTGGAACCTCGCTCCTACTTACGTCCAGGTGAGGCGTATGCCTCGTTTTACAAATCCCACCAGGACACTAACGCTTGTTCTGAACTCCTTCAGTTTTAAGGAGGTGTTACACAATGACGCACTTTGAGGTCGCACGAGGATCAGAAAAGGGAGGCTCTGCCTATACGGAACGGCTACATCAATTTTATCACCTGCTTTTCATCTCTTCTGTGCTTTGGGTCCTTCTCAGAACCTCAGGGCAGTTCCACGGGAGGTTTTATTTCCTTTTCTTCCCTAGTAATGGATTGCTCTAGAGGGATCGCTCTGAATTGAGTATCTTGATGGAGACAACTCCCATTGATTTCAGCCAGCAGAGAAGCCAAATTTTTTTGCTCAGAGTTGTTCCTTGGGATCTCGTTCTGGCTCCGACTGCGTACCTAAATCCTGCCGACGTGTTTGCCGATGGGTGCAAGTGCTTAAAGTGAAGTGTAGGGTTAAAAGCCTGGCTGAGGCAGACCCCTGGTCCCCCCTTGTCCGGCGGAGAGCGTGGGGCCGGGTAGGAACGGGCTGGTGTCACAGTGCAGCGGCGGACGCGGTGCACACGGGGACACACGCACACCTTTAGTGTGTGTGAAGGCGGGTGTTGGGGAGAGGCTGAGTGTGAAACCACAGGCGGACGCGGGTGTCTGGAGCAGGCAGAGCGCCCGGCTCCGCACGCCCGGGTTCAGGCGTCTGGGGCGGAACAAATCCCTGCCACAGAGAGAAGAACCTCGACGTGTTTATCCAAGCTCAAAAGCCGCCGCGGATCTCGCCTCTGAAATCCACTCTCTTTTCCTCCTGCTGAGATTCCCAAGCACCTCCCAGTCTCCCAGCTCCCCACAGCCCCAAACCCTACCAGATGCCATGATTGCGGTGGAAAAGCGGCTCGTTACTGGAGTGGCAGGCGACGCACAGACAAATATTTGTGCAAGGCACAGAGAGCCCGGGGAGCAGAACACATTGTCTCTCTGACGGCAGGAGGAGAGAGGAAGGAGGATTTTGCCTTTTGCAGGATGAAATAACAAAAATCTACACAGTGTGTGTTTCTAGCGAAACTTAAAATGTTTCCTTCTAGCTGGAAACCTCCTGCCAGATTGATTTCCAGTTTATGCAATTTGCTAAATACTTTAAGGGTGAGGAATGAAATCGAATTAAGTTCGGATCTTACCCTGAATCCCCTGTTCTTCAGAGACCTCTGTGTTAGGATTTCTCAGAAAAGAGACAGGATTGTATCCTTTTACGAGATGCGTTTGTTTTGAGATCTACAGAAAATTGCTAGTAAAAAAAAAAAAAGGTGACAAATATGCCCTAAACAAATTGGGATGTGACTTTGATTAAGCGATACACTCTGCAGAAAGCAAAATTTAGTTAGCTTTGAGGATATGATATCATCTTTCCTAATATTTTTTTATATTAAATATGAAATCTGATTGGGCAATTTCCCAGAATGAGGAGATAAACCCCTAAAAGCAGGAATATGTATTTGGTGCAATATATTTTTCTGGCTTCTCTTCAGGTTCTTTTGCGTGTCTGTGTCGGGGCAGGAGATAAAGAACATCATTTCTTGCCCTTATTTTACAGCTGAACTTCAAAGGGAAAAGACCCTGTATTGATGTTGTAAGAAACGAGGCAGCGCTGAGCCCGAACCTCAGCTTTATGTTGCACCAAAGAAAGATCACAAAGTGAGTCACTGTGTGAACACGGAACTACTGGAAGATGTTAAAAGATTTACAGATAGAAAACAGAAAAATCTCTCTCCATTCAAATTCCGTAGGCAAGCATTTCCACCCTGACTCTGCTCAGTGTATATCACATATAGCTCTGAAGGCTGTAGGTATATTCAAGGCCTGAAAGGAAATACCAACTTTCTTTTCAGGTGTTTTTCTTTTTTCCCAAATATTTGATTTAGAAATGACAAATAGGTATTTCCTTAAAATGGAGAACAGGTTGTTTCCTTTTCCTCTCGGAGACCAACACTACTTAGGAAAAATAGAGGTGTAAAGGCAGGAGACGGGGACAGCCTGAGCCTTGGATTATATTGCCCTGTTGAGCCTCTGTTTAGCAAAGTATTCAAACGTATGTTTAACCGAGCTGGGTGAGTATTTTCAATGAATAGGGATTCGTTTAGTGAATAGGCTCAGCCTCCAAAAATGGAGATAAAACAAACGCAGCAAATCACTTCATCTGACAATAGCGATATGAAATGCTTTCTTTCCAAAGTGCTCAAACACTTTACTTTCAACATTTTATCTTTTTTTAATTATTATTTTATTATTTTCTAAATTATATCCATGCTTTAATAATCTAAACAGCAAAAATGTTTTACTTCAGCTTTGTTAAATGTCTGAGTTGAGCCAGAGTTAAAGACTTTGTTGTTTTAATTTTGTCAAAATAAAAAAAAAAAAAAAAGGAAAACTTTGTTTAATTTGATCCCACTGGATTTTTTGGGGGGGAGGGTAACATTTTGTGAAAAAAATCCACTATGATATAGCCATCGAGCACTTAAATATAACACAATCTGTCAATGGACCCTAGATGTAGTACTAAAGCAGGACAAATTTCAAGTATTCAGGTAGAATAAACTACTGAGGAAAAATATTTTCAAATAACTGTTCATTGAAGAAATTACTCCCAACAGCACCTTGGTGAAATATCCTTTTTCTCTTATAAACTAGAGAATTTTAAGAGCAACTTTATACACGAACTACCAGCCAGACACATTTTCCAAACAATAATGTTGAGTTTTTCAGCACAAAGCTTTGATACCGGAGTAGATGAAAAGAGTAAATTACGTTCAAATTCAAACAGCCATCCTTGGCTTCCTGAATTGTTTTGGTCCCCGCAGCCGTGAGCGTACCTTACCTGGGGCTGCCAGGGAATTTCGGGAAAACGCAGCTAAATCTATTCCCATCTCCCTTCCCAGCACATCCAGCCCTTGGCTCTCGGCCAGATCCCAACTTTCCCGGCTGCCACCTCCCCGGTGTCCCTTCTCGGTGTAACAGAGTGGTCACCTCGCGTTTGTGTGGTCCTGCCCGGCCAGCGGCTGGACCATGAGACATCACAGTATCTCTGCCCCAGCAGCGGGCATCGTGCGGGTGACCGGGGCTGTGCCCTTCCAGCTCGCCTTGCGTGTCCCCACCAGGGACCCCTTCCTATTGTCCCCTCGGGGACTGGACTCACCCTGGCCCCGTCTGTCCCCGAGGAGCAGTCCAGTGGCACTTCACGGGCTCTGGGACAGGGACCTGGCGGCACTCCCACCCCCCTGGGGACATTGCTGCCCCGACCTGCCGAGCCAGGTACCTGGTGCCCAGTGCCGGTGCCCAGTATCAGTACATGGTGCCGGAACCCCGTGCTCTGTGCCGGGTGCCGGTACCCAGTGCTCAGTACCCGGTGCTCTGTGCCCGGTACCTGCTGCTCTGTGTCTGCTACCAGTACCCAGTGCCCAGTACTGGTACCCGATGCTGGTACCCAGTGCCTGGTACCCGGTGCTCTGTGCCCAGTACTGGTACCCAGTGCCTGGTACCCGGTGCTCTGTGCCTGGTACTGGTACCCAGTGCCCGGTACCCAGTGCTCTGTGCCTCGTACCCAGTGCTCTGTGGCCAGTACCAGTATCTGGTGCTCTGTACTGGTACCCAGTGCCCAGTACCCAGTGCTGGTGCCCGGTGCCCGATGACCAATTCCCGGTGCCGGTACCCAGTGATCAGTACGTGGTGCCAGAACCCCGTGCTCTGTGCCAGGTACTGGTACACAGTGCTTGGTACCCGGTGCTCTGTACTGGTACCCAGTGCTCTGTGTCTGGTATCGGTACCCAGTGCCCGGTACCTGTTGCTCTGTGCCAGGTGCCGGTACCCAGTGCCCGGTACCCAGTGCTGTGTGCCCGGTACCGGTACTCAGTGCCTGGTGCCCGGTGCTCTGTGTCTGGTACCGGTACTCAGTGCCCGGTGCTGTGTGCCTGGTACCAGTACCCAGTGCCCAGTATCCGGTGCTCTGTGCCCGGTACCGGTACCCAGTGCCCGGTACCTGGTGCTTTGTGTCTGGTACCGGTACCCAGTGCTCTGCGCCCGGTACCAGTACCCAGTGCCGGTACCCAGTGCTGTGTGCCCGCTACCAGTACTCAGTGCCCGGTGCCCGGTGCTCTGTGTCTGGTACCGGTACTCAGTGCCCGGTGCTGTGTGCCCGGTACCGGTACTCAGTGCCCGGTACCTGGTGCTCTGTGCCAGGTGCCGGTACCCAGTGCCCGGTACCCAATGCTGTGTGCCCGATACCGTTACCCAGTGCCCGGTACCGTTACCCAGTGCCCGGTGCCGGTACCCGGTGCCCGGCCCCGCTCCCCCCGCAGCCCCGGGCGCTCGGCGCGGGCCCTGTCCATGGTGCTGATCCCCGGGGCCAGGCCGGGCAGCCCAGCCCTGCGCCCGCCGCTCCCCGGCCCCTCTCCCCCGCCCCCCCCCAAGGCGGGGGCCGGGGGAGCCCGGACCCTTCCCCCGGGCACCCCCAGCCACCCTGCCCGGGGTCCCTCTGCCCGACCCGCCGCTGGAGGAGCCGTCCGGCTCCCTGGCAGGGGCGGGACCGGCTCCACAGGTGGCCGGGTTGCCCCTTGCCTTCCCCCGGTCGCCCGCAGCACCCCCGGCCGAGCCTGTCTCCGCACCCTCGCCGGAGCTCACCTGTCCCTGGGTCACCTTTGCGAGCAGAGGGGCTGGGAAAGCTGCCCTGCCTCTGCCTCGGGGCTTTTATGAGCCACCGGGGGGGCGGCGGGAGGAGCACCCGGGCGGAGACTCTTCGCTTTGGCCAACGGGAGGCTGCTTTTCCTTGGAAATGCAGAGATCGCACAGATTACATCATGGAGAGCTGCCTGCGCTTCAGTGTAAGAGTCTCGTCCTGGCGTAAAGGCGGGTCGGAGGAGCGATGGCAGATAGCAACAGGTCTGTCCATGGGGGGAGCGACGCCTGGACCCCTTGGAAAGAGGGCAGTGGCAGGGAATTGGGTGAGGGACCCAGGAGGGAGACATGCTTTGCCTGTGTAGAGGTGGGAGAGACCGCCGGGAGAGCCAAGGAGATTCCTCCCATGCTTCAGTCCGAGCAAGGACCTGCATGTTTTGCTTTGTGCACCTCCCAGGACCAAACCCTAAACAGCCTGTTCCTCCCACTTTACCACAGTGTCCCTCAGCCTGTGTCGCTCATACCCTCCGATTCCCCAGCCCAATGGACGAGCCAAGTTTCACCCTGAATTTTCAGCCTTTATCACCCTGCTTTCGGAGCTTACACAAAAACCCAGCCCTCCATTTCTTCCCAGAGCTACTGAGCTGAACTGCGGAGTCAGGTCCAAGGGCCTAGAACCCATTTGGATGTCTTGTGTTCCTAGAGCGAGGAGGTCAGGCAGTTATTCCCTGGAGTGTGCCCAAGAGCAAATCACTCACCACTGAACGCAAAATTATTTCCTAACCCTTCCATCCGGGAACAGGCATACGTTTTTGAGTTTTACTGGGGGGTGTCAGCTGGGATGGATTTGTGTCGGGCCTCTTAGATTGCAAATACACAGGTTGCAGACATCAGTTCTTCAAGACCACCCTGGATTGTCATAGACGGTCAGTATGTGGAGGTAAAGCTTTGTGTTCTGGTATAGGCTCTGCAGAGGATATATCATCACATACCAAAGGAAAAATAAGAATTGATTTTAACATTAATTAGATAGAAATCAAAACGGTTCAAAGTTAAAGGCTTGGTCTAGGTAATATTTGAGATCCACGTTCAGGTCTGATTTGGGGAAATTGCTGCCTGCTACAAACAGATCTCCTGCAGGTAAATACCGGGCTCTTAAGATCTGGATCTAAAAGCAGATGACATGAAGGGAGCCCATTTTCAAGTGGGCGCTATTTTCATTGGATGCTATTCAAATTACAGCCTGATTACAATGAAGCCAGGTGCTCTCTTTCCAACTCTTTGTTTTTCTTCCCTCTGGTCTTTAGTACCGTTGTGGCTGACAGGCCAAATCCTTCGGCTGGCTTACACCAGCTGAGAGTCGGACCAGCCACTGCGACATTTTTGTTGTTGCCTAAGATAAAAAAGATGGTTTTGAGCAGAATGTACCTGTCAGTGAATACCCTGGGAGGCTCAAACGCTGATCTCTTGGAGGAGGAGATGGAGATCGAGCAGTACCCGATGACCTTGCAATGCATTAGTCACAGCACGAAGAATGTAGACTGGTTTATGGGTAAAAGAAGATGTTACAGCCTTGCTAGTGCCTGGCCTTGAACGTGTGTCTGTGAGAGATTTTCATTCCGGAAACTGTTGCTCCGGCTTTATCCAGGCAAAGCAGGAATTTGGGGGAAATGTGAAAAAGATGGGAGCTGAAACCATAAATGGCATTTTATGGAAAATACTGAGGGGTGCCTCAGTCCCTCTAGAACATACGTAAAAAGGACAGTGAGACTTGGGTTCCTAATTCCCTCAGAAGATCCTACCAGAAAGGAACCGCAGAGTAAGGGACTGAGACCAGTGCTCACGGCTGTTATTACCCCAGCTGGATCTCTTCAGCCTTAATCTTCCCTTTACTTCATTTGCTCACCAGGACTCTCCAAATTTGCTCTCAGTTCAGCCTTAATGTGGAAACTGCTGCTACCCCATGGCCCAGAGCCGCAGCTACAAACTCATCTTCCATTTTCCTCCAGCTTTTTGCCTTTGGGTCTTCTGCTCTTCAGAGCAGCTCAAATGGAGAAAGGCCCCACTGGGGTTAAAGAAATGGGCCACCAGAAATGATAAAGAATAAACCCTCCGGCTGCATATCTACAAAGAACAGCCATTTTGCAGTTGTGGTGAGTCCACAAGCGACAACAAGTGTACAGGCACTGTCTGTTTTCCCGAGAGCTGTAGCTTCTTTTAGAGGTATCGGGCAGGAATTTGTACTCAAGTCCTCTCCGTGCCATCTAACTAGTAGGCTTGGCCAGCAATGTCAGTTGAGACTTCAGAAACCTGATTTTCAAAGGGATCCAAGTTGTGAGCACGAAAGTGTACCTGAGTCAAACCCAAATTGTCTCAAGCCTGAGCTACTCATTCACGAGACATGTTTGAAATGTAGGGCTTATTGCAAGAAGAGACCTGGAAACTCACTGCGTTTATGACAGATTCATTCTCTCCAGCTTCTCTCCCCCCGGGAGACTCCTCTGCTTCAGTCATTTACATTCTAGATTTGTTTCCCTGGAAGAGGGGATTGGATAGATTTTTCTCGTGGAGAAAGTCTGGGATGAACTTAGAAGCCACAACAGGAAAGGTCACCATTTTATTTAATTATTTCAAGTTGTTTTCCACCCCCTACTCAGAGCAGCCCTTGTGGCTCAGTAATTAGCAACGAAGCGAAGAGGGAGCGAGCTGGACTTTGGCCCCAACTGACCTGATTCATACAACATGTCTGATTAATGCACCTGGTCACATGGCAGCTGCCAGCGACTTGTTGCTGGGCATCCAGAGGTTTCCAAGGGAACCGCTCCTTCTCCTGCCGATGCTCCTCAACAAGTGCGGGAGAGCCGCGCTCCGGAGGGCCTGACGCCCAGGTGTGCCGAGAAACCCCCAAAATAGCGCCCGCACCGAATTGAGTGATGCTCGGCAGCGCGGCGGCTGGGACCGAAGCAAAGCCCGGCGGTGCGTGCCCCAATCCCCGAGCCACGGGACCGCCTCTGCTCAGCCCTCCCCGCCGTCCTCTCCCCGGCACGCACAGCCGGAGCTGCTGCACACCTATCCCACCCACGCAGGCATCGCTCATGCACAATCCGACATACGCCCCATCAAACCCAAGACGCATCGCAAACAAAACAACAGCTACGTGCTGGCAGAGACACCCTCCCAGCCCCCGTGTATTTTCCTCTTTTCGCAGAGCTCCAGCGCGCGTCTCAGACCCCCCTTTCCTGAGGCGTGTTTAAAAACTCTCTTTTGTGTTACGGAGACCTTTACGGACAGAGATCCGATCCCCTAGGAAGCTTTCCACCTCTGCACGCACAGATCCAGCCTGCCTCTGGGGACTGGCAGGGAGCTCCCGCACAGACCCATCTCCTCTCCCTCCCCAAATCCCTCTCCCCGCACACGCTGCCTACACACAGGCGTGGCGGCTCCCACACACACTGCGTCTCTTCACACCTCCCCTCCAGACACACGTCCTTACACAGTCCACACGCCTCGCAGGCATCCCCGCGCGCGCCCTTCTGCCGACTCACACTCACACCCTTGTTTGTAGACATCCCTGCCTGTTTGCACACAGACGCAGACACCCTTCGGCGTGTGCACACACGCTCACACTCTTCTTCCACGCTCCCCGCAACCCGCAACCAGCCAGTGATGCACCCCTCAGCATCACTCCCTGTAAATGTACAGTCGGCGTCCACTGGCACACCCCAAAACCTCTGGCACCCCCCCATCCCTTCTCCCCTTCCCTGTAGCTGCAGGGGTTGCATCTGCATTGTCTCACAAGCCTGCCATGTGCTGTACACATGTACACAGGCCAGCAGCTCTTGGCAGCAAAAATAACGTCCCTGAACTAGCAAACGCAGTCGACTTGGCAAAGTAGCGCTGTTCTGTAACACCAGACTTCCAAATATACCAGGCAGTCTTACGACAGCCCATCTTCCCTCTTTTCCCTTTCGCTATGATGGAGGAAGATGGGGAGGGAGTGTGTCTGCGCTGTGTGCGCTGCCGGTAACTTCCCGAGCTCGTTAACCTGCTCCAGTTTTGTTAGTCGTGGGGTAAGCATCAGCCGCCACGAGGCTGCAGAGGTTTTTAGCACCATGCCAGGAGACCTTCCATTCAGAGCTCACGTACACTTGATCCTTGGCAGCAGAAAGTTGGCTTCATTCAACTGATTTTTGTAGAGCACCACTGATTTATCCCCGCTGACACAATGGTTTGCCTTGCTGAAGGACACGAACGCCCAGGGAAACGTGTCTCAAACATGCTCGGGTTCCTCACACCCCTTTACCTTCCAACATCTGCCTCCCTTTTCCCAGGGAGGTAATGCATCCTGCCTAACTCTCTGGATCAAACTGCTTTCAGGAGATGCTTATCCACTATCTTTATCTCTTCTTCCAGACTAGAGCATGTGCCTGCAAGAACAGAAGACGCGAATGGCTTCATGTAGCAAATGGGATTTCCATGATGGGAAGAGGAAGATTCAAAGGCTCTGCTCCCTCAGTTTTACACCACATCAGAACATTTGCTACAGGTGGTGTCTCAGACTGAGAAGCAATGTTATTTGGACTAAGCTCAAAGGCTTAAGCAAGAGGAGGCATGTTCAAAACTGCACACAAGACAGCGTAAGTTAACGATGCAACCAGGAAGATACAACTCCACGGTGGGCAGAAAAGGCTACAAATGAACAACGGCTTGTTAGAGTTAAGGTCTCTGCACGACTGTACGTAAGGAATGAGACATATTTGTGTCAGGGCGAGCCACCTCTCCCCGTGCTCAAATTATGCGTGTGAGCATGCACGCCTGCGGAAGGACGAGGGTATGTTTATGTGTAATGAACACACTTTTAATGAGGTGTCTGCAAAAGGCACAATCAAGCAGCGGCAGAATATGTTCATGCCTCAGGGGAGAGTGGGGAAGTCGATCTCCCTGCCTTTATCTCCACGTTGTATTAAACCCCATGTGCATGTACTTGAACCCGTGACATTGAGACCATCACAAATATAATGAGGAGAAAGAGGTCGTTCAGACAAACTTGCCCGTCCTTGGTTGAGTTTGTGCTCGTGTCTCCAGCAACGGGCTCTCAGCTGCTGAAGCAGTTAAAAGGAGAATATTGTAGAAACAAAGCCCATGCTAACTGTGTAAACAAGAAGCTTGAGAACAGGATCTGTCAGGGGCTAGAGCAGCTTGTAAGCAGAGGTTAAGGAAAAAAATAAAATAAATAAAAAACAAGCTGAAGAGCAAACAAGAACACTGACGGGAATATTTTCATAAGCACTAAAAGTAGAACCCATGTTCCATTTTCAGAAGTGGTTTTAACACTCAGAAGTCAAAATCACATGACCTTTCAATAAAATCTGGGATTCTATGTCCCGTAGATATTTCAGATGCTGTTTCTCACAACAGGAGAAGTTGGTGCCTCAGCGAAATCACCAGAGAATTTTAAAAGAAACAAAAAGAAGTGCTTTTTCACACAGCACATAATTAAATTTTGGAGCTCGTTTGCCACAGGATATTGTGGAGACTGAAAGTATAAATAGGTTCAAAAGGTTTTAGACAAGTTTATGGAGGTTTGGTCTATCAGTGGTGATTAAACTTAATAGTCTGGATGCGATGTCCAGGCAGTCCTCGCAGATTGCTGGAAGCTACAAAACTACAGGTAGGAGAGGCCTTAGTCCTTCTATACCCTCATGCTCTGTGCTGAGTATCTTCCTCTACTTACTGCCAGGGCCGATAGTCAAACCATGTTCATATTCCTAAACACACCACGAATCACCCACCAGTTTAGGCTTTCAGAGGGATCTTAATAATCAGTCACTTAGGAACACCGATCCTTAGCGATTCTCATCCTATTTATTCTGCTATGAATTAGGTGCTGTTGCCACTAGACCCCAGCAGAATTACACCTCCGTGGAACTCACCTCGTACGGTGAATGACAAATGGTTGATTTAAGAGTCATTTGACACCGGATTTGAACCCCCTGTCCTCTCTGCAGAGAGATTCCAGAAGAAAGTGGCGAAAACAAGGCTTTAGAGTAGTTATTACTGCGTAAGAAGACAGTCCGATTCAGATCCCATTTCACTGGTCAGAAGGAAATTCAAAAAACCTGTGGTCATTGTGCCTCAAAGAGGTTTTTCAGGCAATGCTGCTCCACATATCCATCCCAGGAGGAAAGTAAACTGTACGAGGAGAGGTTTAGAGGCAAATTCTGCTCTCACATGCAGTGAGGAGTAGCTCCAACAAGCTGACAGATGCTTAACTAGCGCAGAATTAGGCTGGCAATTAGTGAGCACAGAGGTGATCAGAGAGGCTAAGTCCTTAGAAACTCCACTGATGCGGGTAGATTTACCAAAAATTGACGCTAATGCTAAACCAACTGGGACTACCAGAGGCAAATGGCAATGTTTGGTCATTAAATACCAAAAGCAGAGAATAGTGAGCACTGTATGTTCTGTCATACTTCACTTCTGGCAGCGGCAACGATGCTTCCAAAGAGAGAGGTGTCCCAATATACATGATTAAATGTCCAGTAATTGCTCTGTGTGTGTGTGTGTGTGGGTTCCTCTTATTGAGGTTCCTGGACACCACATCGGTCCAAACCACAACACACTTGTTTTCCATTTATCCATGTCCCTTCATAATTTCTCTTTCCCTTCTACTCTCGTCCATATTTCTTCTCTTTTGCCCTTCTCTTCCCCTCCGTGTGGACCCTCCCTGCACCCCACTCCAACTCCAACATCCAAGCCTTTTTTTGGTTGAAAATGATGAAAAATAAACTCCTTGTGAGGAGCTGCAGCGTGTGCTCTATCAGAGAGTGGTCTTATTCATTAAGGTAATGGTCTTGTATGCATTTGGGCATGTTATCACTAACACTCCAAAGGGAAATGGACTACTTAAACCTATTATATCACTGCTTTATTCACCATGTGCTGCCATTTACCTCCTACATGACGCTGGGCTCTAATAGCACCAGTTCTGAGAAACCCTGCACATTAGCCACAAGCAGCTCATTAATCCACTGTTTTCATTCTTACAAAAAAAACCCGGGCTCCAACCACATGAGAGCTCAGATGCCGAGTGCTCAGCCAAAAACAAAACAGCTTTGTTGTGCCAGCAGCTCTGAGGTAGCCCCAAACAGAGCAGCACTTTCTGCTGATGGGGCACAGAGAGGGTCCTTGGGCTTGGGGGACAAGGATGTGCATTGGGGAATGGGACAAAGCTGGCAGGCAGCAGCTGCTGAGGGGAGACTCGGAGAATCCGAGTCCTGGAGGCTCTAAGCCAAGCCTGTGTAGCCTCCCCTAGAATCAGGTCCCAGCTGTTGATGCAGCTCCGTCCCAGGATGGATATCAATTGTCCCAGACAGAAGAAAGAAAATGGAAGGCACCTCTTGAACCCCAGCGTGGGGAGTCTGTGTTCAGACCGGGGATTGGCAGAATTCATTCCAAGCAGGTATAACGAGATCTTCCTTGAGAGCCCTTGAAGAAAATTAAAGGCCCCGTGTCCCAGCCCTGAGCCACAAATCTACGAGCCTTTTTGCTTCCCCGCAAACACACAGCGGTTGTGGCATAAAAAAGCGGTCACATCTGCTTCATCAAAGAGAAGAACCCTGCTAAGGGCCCAGGCTTTCTTTCCTAGTCCCCGGCTTGCACCATGCTGAGGAGGCAAGCTGCTCCATCTCCTGGCTGACTGGGCTCCCTGTCCAAGCCCCTCTTTATCTCAGGGCAGAGATGGCTGGAGAATGGGGCAGGTGTCTCCGAACGTGATTATTTCTGCTGAAATCTCCAAGGCTGACAAACAAACCCTTCTAACCAGAAGACACGTGGCTCGTGGACAGGAGCTCGCATAAAAACAACTGCTCATCCATGTGGGAATACTAGAACATCTGTGTCCACAAACCAGACATGGACCAGAAACAAGAGGCAACACTTTTTCACAAGTGGGACTTCAGGAATCTGGGATCTGTTCTTCTGGGACCTCTTGGTCACTTTTTCCTGCCTTATCAAAATAGCTGATGCTCCCTGGCTGCAGATCCCCATTTTCCTACAGAGCAAAGGGTAATATAAAGGCAAGAGGATCTGTCACTGGTGGACACAGGAGCAGAATCCAGGAGCTACTGCAGTATTTAACAACCCCACTCTGAGCCCTGCCTTCTGGTTCAGTAATTCTAGTTCAACTGCTAGCTCAGCCACAGCTCTGTCGTGGCCATCATCAAACCTGCAGCTCTCCTTTCCAATCCTATGGAAACCTGGTGCAGTGAGAACTAGAGATGCAAACGTTGGTCTTCAGGACTTACAGCATCTTGTTAAGATCTCACCAAAGGGGTCCCTTTCCAGCTGGAAAGAAGCATAGAGATGCTGCTGCACATAGAGGAAGCGGAGCTGGATGCAGGATTCAACTCTGGAGATATTGTGGAGCAGAATTAACCACGAGAGACAGTCATCAAACGATGGATCTTCCCTGATTCAAGATCCCAGCTGCTGCTTCTATTCAGCAAGCAAACCCCTAGCCACTACCTGCCTACCAGATGTGCACAGCTCCGTCCCACTCCCAAACCCTCCCAAAGTCACTGGTGCACACACGTTGCTTTATTTGAGATGGCTTAGTGGAAAATCTAAGCAGGGAAACAGGGCTTAGAGGTGTGCAGTTGAGTTAATTTCTGCTCTTGGGTGAGGACACAAATGAAATGGAAGGTGAGGGGCAGAGGGCTGCTACTGGTGGAAGAATTCCAGCCAGGCTGGGCTATGAGCTCTGCTCGGGAGAGCCCACAGCCAGACAGATCAAACTGCCCAGGGAGACCAAGGCTAATAAAATCCCTCCTGCCAAAAAGGAAATGTGATGACAGGCCTGGTCCTGTGCCCTGCCTGCTTCAATGCGGCTATGGAGAACGGCTCACACTGAGTGCAAAGCTGAGAGGCACTTACAGAGGCATTTAGTCTAACACAAAACATTCTCTTGGGGCACAAGGGGGATGGAGCAAGGCTGAGTGAGCTCCTCTCCATTGAGCTCAGCTTCGTCGAAATCAATACGTTATTATGGTAGCGACTCCAGCCCTTAATATTCTACCCCCGAACAGTATCATGTTTGTGGAAGTCTACCCAAGGAAGACTTAGGGTAGACATCAGGGAAAATTCTTTGCAGGGATAGGGACAGTTAAGTCCTGGAACAGAGCACTGGGAAGGGGATACAATTTCTAGTGCACGAGGTTTTTAGAAAGAAATTCAGACAAAAATCTTTGGGAAGGGATGTGAGGCAGGGAGGGAGTCTCAGGGCAGCAGGATGGACTTCTGCTCAAACTTATTTCTGGTCTCGTGAAACAGTTAGAGGAGGTTTTACAGAGCTGCATCATCTCCTGAGAGCTCTTTGAACAATAAGGATGACAGACCCTCGTTTCAGGCTGTCCCTGCCCCTCTTCCCTACCTCTCTTCTCCAGCCCGGTTACCTGCTCACTGACATGTAAAACAAAGCTGCAAATCCCCTCTCCTCCACCTCTTGCATGTCTCTGCCTCTCGCTGCCCCACCTGAGGCCTGTTTTCTCTTTTGATGCTTCTAATGAAACTAAGTGGCTGCAACCCGAAAGTTTCCACTTTCGGCCTCTGGGCTGATTACTGCGGAGCTGACACAGGCAGCATCCTGTGCCGGAGCCTCTATGGATGGGAACCCTCAGGGGAGGGGATAAAGTAATGCTCCGTGCCCTCTGCTCACCGAGCACCATTAGAGCACTGCCTGCCTAACCCAGCAGCCAAAGAGAGCAGGACCTCACCAGCCTGTCTTCTGGGGCCCAGGTCTCTGGAAAACATGCGCTAGCGCACGGATGCACGATATCCTCTGCAGTCCTCAATCCTGGGGATTGAGTACCAGAACCCCAAGAAGAATAAGTGAAGTTCTTTTATCAGCCACGCTGCAGCAACCTTGGCTGGTGCTGCTAAAGGGGAGCTGGGCTCGCTTGCTATTTTTGTGTGTACTTAATACTGTCTGGAGACACTTCTCCACATCCCTGGTGGATGGGGACTGTTTATGCCCTGAGTGGGGATGGAAGGAGCAGCTGTAAGGTACTGGTCCGTCTCTCCAACCCTTTCTTTCCTTGCCAGCTTCATCTGTGAAAGCTGATGAGTGTGCTGGAAGAGTCCAGCACAAGGGCAAATTCAATCCTTTCCTCCTGAGAAAGATTTCCACTAGACATTTCTGAGCATTGAAGCTGAATTTTCCAGAGCAGCCGCTAGCTTTCTGCCTGGCCAAAAACACTGAAGTTGAGTAAGGTGAGCTCACCAGGATTTCCAAATGACCAAAACACCCTGAAAATTGCATTTATTTAGGTCTTAGAAGGCAGGCTGCTGCCTTGTTATTCCCTCTTCCTCAGTTCAGGAACTGTGAATGCATTGCTCAGAACTTGGCTCCGGGTAAGATGAGTGCCAAAGACCTCCACCAAACACACCGTGGGTTTCTCAGCAGCCCGGGCACTAATCGGTTCATGACGGATGAGGCTCACGTGCCTGTCACTCCTGGCACCTCTCCTGCAGGATGCCCCTGCTGAAACTTTACTCAGGATTTCTCCTTTAGCTCACGTGCTTTCTTCTTACATGTGAATCTTTCCCAAACATCATCCTGACCCCTTGAACTACAGTCCTGTTCTCAGGCTGGTCTCTGCCTTAGGTCAGGACTGGTTGATGCCACGTTTCCTGGGCCTCTCAAAGATGGCTCTTGGGTTATCCTCTTGCACCTTTGAGTTCCTGGTCACTCCTGGAAATCCGGGCCTGTAACAGCAGGGCTTGGTTGCCCCACGTATCACCTTGCTGACACGAGGGGAAAGTAAACAAGATTCTGCTCAGCACTGCAAAGACCAACTGCTCCGGTGTTGCCTGGCAGATGGGGCCCAAGAGGGAGACCATCTGTTCCTGAGCGAGGCCCTAAATTTTCTCCCGGTGAGATCCTGGGCTGAAGACATCCCACTGAGCTTGACGGGCGCAGAGGGGAGCAGCCGTGACCTTGTTTGCTACTTCAGTCCTTGGTGGCTGGGCATCCTGCAGAGCTGAGCCAGGGCTTGGACCTTGATTCTGTGGGCTGTGGGATTCCTGCAGCATTCCTATTCCCTACATTTATATTATTTATTTTTTTTCTCTCTCCACATCTCCACCCTTTTTTCATCTCAGCAGTCCTTCCCATGTGTGCGCAAAGCTTTGGTATGGTGTGTGTTCCCTGTTGCAGAACTGGGCAGAGGCTATGGAGTGACCCTGCAGCCCTCACCGCTGCCGTTAACTCTTCCCTCCTTGTCCAAAAAGGCACAACTGCCCCGTGCAAAAGCCATTTGCCCGATACCTGGCTGTTGACAGCTCATCCGGCTGCTCCAGCACATTCTGGTGACACTGGAGGGGGGTTAAATAGAGTCACACTGGGGAGGTTTCAGAAATGCTGTTAGAGCTCAGGGAAGGGGCTGGTGTCTCGGAGAGAGAGGGAAGGGGACGACGTCCAGGGAAGGCTGGAGAAGGAAAGAGCAATCTGCTGATAGTCAGCGTGTCTGAGAAGCTGGGAACATATTGCATTAAACCGATAATAACACCTTGAACAGCAGGGTGGTAGCTTCCATCTGGCCTCGTGCTGAGCTTGGTCTCTCTCATTTCTTCCCCCCTGCAGCCAGGGAATCTGAGGTGCAGGGTTGGCCACGGGTCACCCAGCAAGGTTGTGGTAGAGCAAGGAGGAAAGAGAAGAGCTTTATAGAGAGAGCAGGGTGCTGAGAAGCAGCAGCAGTGCAGCCTCTTGACTCCCCTTTCGCCCCAACTAGATCCTCCTTAGGCTTGGGAGGTGGCAAGGCACTAGAGCTCTTCGCTTAATTAGTAGCAACAGCTGAAGCACTTGAGAAACAAAAGCTCCTCTCTCTCTCTGCCCCACTTTTACTTGGGAGCCAGGGGTGGGGAGCAAATTGCTTGGAAGCCAGAAAGCGCCCTGGATCTTGTCACCATGGCTGCACAGACACAGCCTCCTGTTATCTCCAGAGGAACAAAACCCTCCTCCCACCCTCTCCTGTCTCAGCTGGAGCTGATAAAAGAAGAAGAAATAAACAAAACAAATAATAAAAATAATAATAAAAAAAATCCCCCAACCCAAACCAGCAAATAAATATCCAGGGAATAAAGCAGCCTTCTGCAAAACATCTTTGTTTCTGCAGTGCTTTTTGAGTTGCAGAAGAGCTGAAGGACTCAAATGAGCATTTCAGGTTATAGAGTCCATCTCAGCAATGCTGGGATTTACAAAATCACAACTCAGGAGCATCCCAAATAATGCCATTTGCTTGAGAATAATGATCTCTAGCTATATATGCACCTAATTGAATAACTCTGATTTACTTATATATATATGGATGTGTGTACGATTAACATGATTACACAGAATTTTTATGTCTTCTTGTTTGGAACCCACAGGAATCAAGTTTTCTGTAAGAGCCAGAGTCTTGTCTCTTCTGTCTCTGTATTGCACCATGTGGCAGGAGAGGCACCGGAGGTAGAAGCAAGTGGAGCAAAGTAGCAGAATAAATTGGGTAACACCAATTTTTGTGTTACCACAGGTACTGCTTTCTGTATCTGGGCACCTCCAGTCCTGACTGCAGCGCGGACGGGGGCTTTCAAAAGTAAACCAAAATGAAAACCAAAGAAGTGGGACTTTGTTGTTGTGTTGTTATAGTTGTGTTCTCACAACTAAAAGGCTAAAAATATGCCAAATAGCAGAGCAGTAAAGCAGTGAAAACTAGCAACCGTGTATTTGTATTCTGAGAGAAATTAGGGCTATTATGGTTGCTCCAGACGGGCTTCCTACATAAACTGGGTAGATAATTTCACTTGGTGCTTCACGCATCAAAGCTCTGACCATCTGGCTGAACACGAACATACCTTTTAGCAACATGTCTCGTTTTGGCGTGATGCCTTCAGGGCCACCTCCCTACAACAGCCACTATTTCAGTACTTAATTACACTCACTGTTAAAAAAGAACAACTTATTTTTAGTGTGTATCTTTCCAATATCAGCTTCTGGCCACTGAATATTCTACCGTCTGGGCATGCATGTAGGAAGCGGCACGTTTAAACCACGTACAGGCCATTGGGGGGCAGAAGATGTGCCACAGAATGACTCTTAAGTTGTTTTGGGTTTTAAAAAAAGTCATTCATATGTGAACAAATGCAGGAGAATAATTGATAATTCAGAGATTAACCTAGCTTTCTCCTTTTGGCACCGGCTGGCACACTCAGTTCTTTGGCTCACCAACTTCTTGACTATCAGTAGTTGACATTATAACACTTGTGAATTCTAGCAAGAAAATTATGAGTTTGTAATACAACAAGCATTTTGCTTAAATGATAAGTATTATCTTTGCTCACAACTTTTTCTTGCAACTGCCAAAGAATACCAGGTTGTGCTTTGGTTCAAAAAGGCTGAAGAATGTCATATTAAATGGCTGATTGTGTCTTTCAACTTTTCCACACCCACATTTTCTCCCATTGGTAGGTCTTTCGCCAAGTATTACCTGTAGAAGTCCAATTCGGGTCACAAAAGACCATTCAGTCAGAGACATTTCTGCCCTGGGAGACTTACAGGGGTGAACTCTTGTTTTTAAACTTATCCGGCCTTCCTTTGCATATGGACTCACCTGGATAAACACATTTAGACCACGACAACAGCTCGCTCAGCCTGGCCTGAGAAGATCAGGCTCTTATTGATTGCCCTGAGCACGCTGTTATTGCTAAAGAAAGCGTGCTGCTCTCGTGCTCTCCCAGTGCCAGAGAAACACAAACATCTGCATAACTATTGGAATAACGACAATACTAATATTAATGATACTGGGGTGAGGACTGGAACTAGTCTCCAGTGTTGTATTCTCCTGGGCAACTGTCTCTGGGACCTCTCTGTGAAGGCAGGCAGATACTCAGATATCTTTGAGATCATTTTGAAGGAGTTGCTGATTTTGACCCAAAGCCACCAATGGATAAAGAACCGAGTGTAGGATTTCCTCACACAACAGGGATTCAGGCTGGACTTTTGATGTACTTATGGGGGCAAAGAAATCGCAAACCCTGGTCAATGCTGGGGACTGCAACCCAGGTCTTTGGGGCTTCATCGCACCCTGACTTGCTGTGTGCTCCAGAAAAACTACCGTCCCTTTGCAATTGATTTTTATTTTTTGCCAAGAGGAAGAGCAGCATCTCTGGGCCTGAGCTACAAGAAATAAGTCCTACAGTACAAAGACCCCAGAGGGTCTTTGCCCCCCTGATCCCCGCATGATGGACAGGGCTTGTGCCAGTCCTCAGGGAGGATGTTATGGGTCAACATTACTGTCACCCCTTTGCCTCATAACCAGTTATGATTAAAGATGAGTCTCCAAGGACGTATGGCTGTGCTCTTGCACCCCTTGGTGTGGCAGAACTAGATGATAATTTTCTTTCTGCAGGGACAGTATTTGACCTCTCCGTCCCCTGCTGACCATGTGCCCCCTTTTATGTACTAGCATCGCGCGCGGGTTGGAGCGTCTGCCCCTCTGCTATCGCTCACGTACCTACACCCCTCATCTCTCAGCACCCACCGACTCCCAGCATCTGTGCCACTTGCTTGGCCTCTTTTCCTTTATGCTGCTCCCCTCCACAGTCGTGTGACTGCTATTGTGTGGTCCCCGCCACACAAAAGCTAGCCTGACCTAATTTAAATCAGTGCTATTGAAGCCGTTCTTGTTTTATCTCCCAGCACAAGGGCTGTGCTCCCCATTTCAGAGGTAGCAGAAATGAATGGCTAATTGGGGGGGTATTGTGCAAGGCGGCGTTGTCTCCCGGCCCCTGATTGTCAGCTCTCCTCCTCGACAGCGCGCTCCGAGCTTCCCTCTCTTGTAACAGCCGTGCAGGCTGTTTAGGGAGTGGAGGGAGGAAAAGGGGAGAATGGGACTCGGCAGCCATCGCAGCGTGTCAGGCAAACAAAGCAGAGCATGGCCGCCTTCAGCGCACTGGTGAAAAGGCTGGCTGGGGGAGGGTTCCCTTGTTCAGAAAGGGCAGATGCTGGTGATAATAGTAAATATCCATCCTTCACCTCCAAATAAGCCCCATGCTTTATTTTTTTTTTCCTGGGTATTTATGTGACAGTCCTTCCTGGCACTCTGGAGACTGGCCTTGGGGAGGGGGGTGATGCAGAGGGGGGTCTCACACACAAGCAGCGCCGCAGGGGTGGTAAGTCTTGGGAGCAGAGGAAGTGGGATAGGTCAGGGGCTGAAGGGGAGACTGAAATGCTGCCAGTCTCTTTGTCCTGCGGGGCAAAGTTTGAGCAGTCACTGACAACGGATCTTTGTAAGAAAAGCAAGAACATCCCCGGGAGTTCTTCCAGTGAGCGGCAACCAGCTCGAAGAGGGAGCTTTGTCTGGGCCCTCAAAGCCAGAGTTGCCCATGCAAGGAAGATCTAGAGCCCACAGCTGTCTACACGGTATGTCTCAAGGCTACCAGACTCTAGTGCTGCCTTAACGAAGGACCAGCGCAATATTTGGGAGTTAACACCAGCAGCACAATGTCTTTTCTCTAATTTCTGCCTCCCATGGGTACCTTCCAAGAACTTCCTCCCTGGGGCTGTCTGGTCTGCAGCTCTCCTTTCTCCACCGATCACTGGACTGAACCAGGCCTGTGGAAGAAAACAAAACAGCCATTTTAATCTTTCCATTGACGGTCTCCAGTCTCTTCCAGATCCACTTCCTCCTGCTCCAGGGAGAGGACTTTGCCCCCAGGCTATCGATTAGGTTTGCCCCCAGCACACTCAGCTGATGCGCAGTCCAAAGGTTGCCACCAGAGTCCTCTCCTGCCGGCTCTGCCAGCTGCAGGCAAAAAGACTGCAACACCAGGATATTGTACAGCAACCTGAAGCAAACAAATCCCAAGGCTTCAGGTTTGTCATGGACTTTAATGTAAACGTTCTAATCCTTATCGCAAGTCAGACCAGAATAAAGTACTGGCAAATCCTGTAGTTCAAAGACACGTGACAACCTCTTCTCTTCCCCTTTTGCCCCCAAATCAAGAGATTAGCTACAAAATTGTAAAATTAAAAGTAGGTTTTATTAAAAGTAAGTGTTATTAAAAGTAAATTTTATCAGAAGTGAGGTTCTTTTCACTTTCGTCTGGGTTTATGATTCATTTCTCTCTTCTAAGCTTTTCTCTGCAGCCAACAGAGCATAAACACACTTCAAAACAGGAAAAATAATTCTCACATTACCACCTGATTCCAAGGGCTGAGGTTTTACCAAAGAAAGAACAATTGCCATGGGTGTATGAGTTGTTAACACTGTGTTAAGATAAAAGAAGAGGAACTAGTGTATTTCTAGAACAACCTGGGATTGTCAACAGGGACTTTACCCAAAAACTCAATGAGGGAAACTCACTACATCGTGCTGCTGGCATCACCCTGCTCTGCCCGATCCTCTTACACAGCTCCCACTGTCTTAGAGAGACACCGGTGATGAGAACCAAGTCCGGACCACTGTGTTTCGGAGAAGCTTCGTTTGCAGGGAGGGAAAACTTCTCCCCAGCAGAGGGAGACCACTAAGGGTCTGTCCTTTTCCTCAGAAAACGTCCAGTCCTCTTCCGGCTCCTTGTCCCCTGGGCTGGATCTGCAGGGAGCTCCACTCCCTGTTGCCACTATTCTACCGACATCTGGTGGCAGCTGCCTCAGGAAGAAAAGATGCTTCTTCAACAGTGGCCCAAGTCCTGGGTCAGCTCCTGCCCTCCTGAAGCTGTGCCCGGCCTCCAGGCCTGGCTTTGGGCTGGGCTGGTGGGCCCAGGGGCTGTGCCCCTGGAGGAGGAGGCCGGGCCTGGAGGGGGAGGCCGGTCCCAGGCCTTCTGGTCGCCCCCGAGGCTCAGAGCAGGGTGCAAGGCCAGGCCGGGCCGGTTGTCCCCTCCTGGGGTGAGTCCCCTCCTGCTCCCCCTCAGCCGGGGGTTCCTTTTGGGGCCGTCCCCTCTCTGAGGGGAAACACCATCGACATCCAGCTGAGCCTGGCCCAGGGACACCCACTTCAGCCACCTCCCGAGGTGAGCAGGCCTCCGGAAGCTCACTAACTACTCATTAACGGGAATCGCTCATTAATGGGAATCCCGCGCGGCGTTTCTCAGCGTTTAGGGTAGATTTTGTTCGGGGTTGCCATGAAGTGAGCAAGGGACCCATCGAAGGACGGAGGTGTCCCCTCAGCCTGGGCGGGAACATCAGCCGCCGCCCGAAAACTCTCTACAGCGCGGGTTTCCGTAGTGTAGCGGTTATCACGTTCGCCTCACACGCGAAAGGTCCCCGGTTCGATCCCGGGCGGAAACACCTGTTTTCATCTTTTTTTTTTTTTTTCCCTCCATGTTTATACCTTTCTTTTTGGTTTTCCACTTCGGTTTTATTTATTTCCCCGCCGTCTCCCGGCGGCTCAAGGCTCCGCCGCTTCGTCGCCGCCAGCTTGGGAGAGAAGGAACGGCATCACGTTCTGCGCCTGGCCGGCGACGGCCGGGGTTCGGGTGGGTAACACGCAGCCGGGCTGGGGACTCCGCGTGTAGCCGCGTTCAGAATCAGCTTTGGAATCGGTGGGAAACGGCAAAAAAAAAAAAAAA
>JAHREE010000374.1:314268-325932 GCA_033628505.1 Tringa tobata
GGACTGAAAGCTCCTGGCCGTGACAGGGACACGTTTGTAAGGGCTTCTCTAGGTGACCGTGTTGGCTTTGGCTCTTCCTGAATGCACCAGCAGGCCCCTCGGGGTCTCGCTGACAAACGAGTACCATGATTCATGCCGGGTTTCTGATCTCTCCTGTCTGTTTTGTTCGGTTTCTTTTTCTCTGGGTTCAGCATCGGAGGATGTTATTGTTCCTTTTCTCTGTGGGAGCTGTGGCGGGTGGGCTGAGGGTGAGATGTTCCTCTGAATCGTTAAAATCACAGAATAACCAAGGTTGGAAGAGACCTCAGGAAGTCTCTTGGTCCAACCCCCTGCTCAAAGCAGGGTCAGCTGTGAGGTGGGACCAGGTTACTCAGCATTCCTGAGCATCGCTCCTGTTGCCCTTCGTCCTTGCCTCCAAAATTGCCCTTAAATTACTGGATGCTGCTACTTCTTCCCTCTCTGCTCCCCTCTGCAGTTTCGGAACTTCACTGCTGGCGCTTCTTTGTGATGCTTTTTCTCTCCTGATCCTCTGTGAGTGTGGTTTTGGGAGAGAAATGGCTGTTTGGGCAGAGCAGGGGCCTTGGCGAGAGATAGTGGCAGGTCTGGGGTGTGTCTGTGATTCAGAGCTCTCTTGAAGAGGAGACAAAGATCTTTGTACTTTAGTGTACTTGGGGAGGGAGGACGATTCTGAAGGCAGTGCCTTCATAGTCCCCTGGAAAATGGACTGGTGAGGGTGAGCTGGGGATCCTCTGTGGCATCAGGCTGAGGCAGAGGGAAGCAGCATTTGGAAGACAAATGTGGCTTTTATGTCCCAGGTGGGACTGTGACGCTGTTGGTAGTGGGGCTGCTGACCCTCTGTTTGGCTCCTTATGGTGTCCTTTGTTTGACTCTTGCCTCTAAGTGTAGGGACCAGACCTCTGTTTTCTCAGTTCTTAATACCTGATACTTCTGAGAATTTCAGGATTTTGGGAGAGGAATGAAAGGAAGGGTCAGTACTGAGAATTTTTGGATTTTAAGAAGAATTTTGTAGGAAAGAAAGAGAGAGGCTACAGAGTTCACTGAGTCTCATTGTTCAGGTGAAGAAATTTCTGTATGATTTCTCTGGGCTGTTAATATCCAGCGCGTGGTGGCAGAACAGATTCGAACCGTAAAGTGCAAAGCAAGGATTTTGTTTGTGCCTCCACGCTCAGTTGGAATTGTGTCCTGTGGGGGATGCTTTCGTACAGCCTTATTCCTATGACGGGAGAAACTGCAGTGACATGAAGTTTGCTTTTTTCCTCTTCCTCTCTAGTTTCCTGTCCTGCCCAGCTCGCTGAGTAGTTAATGCAGAAGATAAAGAGGGTTCGTCTGGAAAACGAGACTGCAGGAAGTTGGAGAAGGTATGTGTCCCAGTTACTCCCCGGGCCTTTATTGACCTTTAGGTTGTGTGGAACAGAGCAATAATCACCTCTTGGAGTGAATGAGGTTTCTGAAGAATCCCAAGTATATAATTCTGCCCAGGGAGCTCTGTGTCGGGATCTGTGGGTCAGGAAGTGACTCAGGAAGATAACTTGTTTCACTGACTGCCAGTTCCAAGCTTTACAATGTTTTTCCTGTGCTGATGTCCCACCTGTGCTGTGCTTGTTGTCTTTAGACTGACGTGTCCTCCCTGAAGGAGGGCTTGGTGGGTGCCTGACCCATCTAACCTGGCCAGGCAGGGCAGGAAAAGCATGAAAAAGAGCTCTAAGGCACAGCTAGATGGTTTTGGGAGTGGGTTTAGTGCTTCTGCACCAACACCGAATCATCTAAATCAGTGTCCGAGTGTGAGGACTGCGAAGGACAGGGTTTTTCCAGGAAGGTGTAGCTCTCAGATGCACTATATTGATGCCCAAGTTTCAATGCCATCTAAGAATAAGATGGTTTAAATTAATGTCTTGATCCAACTCACCTTTGAATAATTTTATCCCAATATTCACTCTGCAGTTTCAGTTGAATTACTCCTCATACTCGTTCACTTACATCTATGGTGTTGCCAAATACTTGCTATGTTTTGTCCAAGAGGTGGCTGTAGCAGTGGATGAAGCAGTTAGATTTTCTTTATACTCTGTGTTGTGTCAGAACCTAAGTTTTGTGAGAGCCCACTGCGCTCCAGCTGCGATAGTGGTATTTCCCAACGCTTTCACCTACCTTTGTGTGACAATTACTTCACTTATCCCACTACTCCAGGATCTAGCATCAGAATCACCAGGCTGAGAGCAGTACCACACTAGGAGTTGTGCCTTTCACTAGTGAATAGTAAAATCATGGCAATATAGTCTGGAGGGGGCTTCGGGCTCCGGTTCGGTTTGGGACACTTTCCAGTATTACATCTGGGGACTGGTTTGAGCCCTGAAAAGTGCAGCTTTCCCTCCTGAGGAGTCAGGAGGCTGAGTAAGATGGTTTTACCAGCTGGGTGAGAGTAACCCAAGGGTCAGGACTCCTGAGCCAAAGGCAGGTTCTTTTAATTGACTGATTGACCTGCAGTGGGGTTGGGTTGAGAGGATTGTACCCAGTTTATAGGGGTTTATGGTCTTCCTGTCATGTGTTTCTGATGGGCAGCACTTTTGCCTTCAGATGGGATTGTAGCTGCTGTAATGGAGACCCTGGATATCGGTGGTAGCGGCCACAGACACACTCACTGTGTTAGAACATCCCGTCACGTTCTCTTTTGTGGTTTCACTTGGGCTTCCTGCCTGGCTTTGATTGGAAAACACTTTCTTTATTCATTTTCAAGCTGTGGATTTACTGCTGGGCAGTAGGTACCAGGAGTACCTACAGATTTATTACAGGAGCTTGTGCTTGTGTTATTATTCACACATTTTTGTACAATTTAGGGGCTTAGCAGTTTGAAGACACGGTTATATTTACAGCCCTTGTACCGTGCGCCTGTAGTTTAAGGAAGTCCAGATGTACTTTGGTTTAGGTTTGCTCATCTCTTGCCGTAATTGCATAAGATGTCAAACTAGGTAAGAACTTCCTTTTAGAGAGTTTGTTAGAAGGTGCAAGCTGGTGGGGGAATCTTCAAGGAACACTCTGGGTTCTTCAGGAAAATACTCATGGTAAAAAACGGGCAGAGGCGAGTGTTTTTTTGTGCTGATATAAATAACCATCCTTCTCCGTTCCCCCGATTCTCTTTGCTGGGAAAGAACTTGTGCATCTCGCTGAGGCTCTGAAATCTTCAAGATTTGGTTTATGTGTAATTCTTGCTTAATCCTTCATCTCTGAAGCTGCTCTCCTGTCAGGATGCAGGTCACCTTCCCAAATGACAGGCAGCATTCAAGAAACATCTCATTTGAAAACTTAAATCTTGGGGCTGCTGAGGACAAGGCCTTTTTTGGTATAATCCTTAGTCACTGGTTTGCTCTTGATGCTGTGTCAAAAGTAGTGATTCTGTCTCCGCAGAGCAAACTTCTCCAGCCAAATTTTTCAGTAAGATGAAGTTCTGCTGAAATTCTTTATGACGTTTTTCCAGATACCCCCCCAAAACAACTGAAACGTCCTCATGGAGGGAAATCCAGCTTCTCGAATGGGGTGACAGAAACTGGTTTCCCTGGTCCAGGGCTCATTCCTGCTTTGCAATAGATGACATCACTGACCTTGGGCGAGTCTGGTAGTCCACCTCTCCTCAAATTAACGTTTGCTGTAGTTGTATGTGGAGGCGGTTTTTGTAGACTCTCATTCAATAACTGCTTGCTTGGAAACGCGCGGGGAATGAGTGCCACATTCTGCAGGATACGACCAGGGTCTGTTCCTGCTGAGTTCTTGCTGTTAGCAAAGACCATTGCCCTGTTTTCTTCCTCTTTACCCATCTCTTCTACTTCATTCCTGGCTGTGGTAGCTCTCCAGGTAAGTGAGGTGCCATGCTTGGGCTTAAACCCCTCTCTCAAAGTGATGAGCAGGGTTTCCTGTAGGGCAGGAAGGGGACTCCGCTTTTGTGGGCTTCCAGGGCAGAAGTTTGTGTGCCTTTACAAAGTGTGTCATAGCTTTGATGACTTATCCATCCAAATTCCTGGGCTGATTTTCCTTTGAGTCAAGCTTGATTGTTTTCTGCACCAGAATCTGCTGCTTGGACTTCCTTTAACAGCTTATTTCTAGAGCTAGTCCTGGGAGAGTGAGCATTCCGAGGTCAATATATTTGCTTACAGGACTCGATATGGGATGGGAGATGGACTTTTCCTTTTGATACGTCAATGTGTTTTTAAAATGTGATCTTTGAGTGCAGAGAATCCTTGGGTCTTTAGTTTAAGGAGTGCCTGTTCTCTTAGGCTTGTTGCATGCTTAGAGCTTTCTCTAAGCAACACAATATGCCTGCTTGATTTTAAGGCTTAATTCTCTCCCTCAACTCCTCCCTCAGTTTTTTGTCCAGTTCTGAAGGGGAAGAGAGGATGACTGCAGTGGACGCGCTCTCGGACAGCTCTGAAGTGGTCGAGATGGAAGATGTGCCTTCCCAATTCCAGGTGCAAAAGCATTCTTGGGACGGGCTGCGTGACATTATTCACAGCAGCAGGAAGTATTCGGGCATGATAGTGAACAAAGCTCCCCATGATTTCCAGTTTGTCCGGAAAACAGAAGAGTCCAGCCCGCACTCTCATCGTCTCTATTACCTGGGTAAGCCAGCGCGCCAGACGCCGGGTGGGAATTGTTATGGGAGAGCTTCCAATCTAAACAGGGGAGGAAAAGGATCGAGGTGTCTGCATTTATGAGGGAACTGAGATTAAGTAACATTGCTCAAGGTTTGGACCTCTCTGGTCCCAGACAAGCACGTTAACCACAGGCTTCCAGCTCCGAGGGAAAGTGCTGGCTGGTCAGACCTGCCTGGTGACAGAGGTGTGAATGCAGTGTCCTTTGGCAACCCAGCTCAGCCCAGGTGGTGGGGGAAGAGAAGGGATGTTCCTCAAACTCAGCACTGTCTTGTGCCTCCATAGCTTCGGAGAAATGGGATTGATTGATTGATCAACCAGACTGACTTTCCAAGGAATTTGCTGTCAGTAATTACTAATTATAGGTTGCAAGTTCTAGGTATTACTGGTGGGGTAGTGGTGTCTCCCTGCTTTATTAAGTTCCATGTAGGTAGAATGCTTTCAAGAGTAAGGAAAAAAAGATCAGGTGGGAATGATCTATTAATGGGATTCACAGGGAAATACCCTCTTCCTTACAGCAGGACTGAGAGACAGCAGAGTGCTGTGTTGCACAGATCCCTCATTATAGGTGGAGCCACAATGTAATTAGTGACAGAGTGGTTGGATTTTAGTAACTGGATAATTTTGTGGTTGGTAACATGGGAAGCTTTATAGACTATAAAGAGTTTGTTACGCTTTGGGGCATGAGCCGATCGTTACTGGGCCAGTAAAGAAATTGCCTGATGTGCAACTCTGTGCAGTGACTGCTTCCCTGAAGTGACCCTGCTTTTTTTTATTTATTTTTGTCCTTTTTGGAGCCGTTGAGTGTAGGTCACTGTAGGACGGAGGATGCTGGATTTGAGGGACTGATTTGTTTTGGCATTAAGCAGCTCCTGTGTGCCAACGACTTGATTTGTTATAGTTCCTCGTACACTCCTATGACACAAGGGCTACTGGAGAGGGCAGCATCCAGAGTGAGCATATTTTTCTTGTTGAGTCTGAGCAGTGAGACCTGATTTAAAGCTGAGTGTGTTTCAAGGCCAAGTTGACTTTGAAGCAGTTTTTAATCTAGATGACTAAAGAACTAAAGGTCTAAGTGGCTAATTTAAAAAATTTTTCATGTTCTTCTGCTGTATGAAATGACAACACCCGGCTGGTTGGTGTCCTGCATGGGTGTGTGATGGAAGCCAGAGCCAGGAATGGAGATACACAAGTTTTTTCTCGGTGTTTTCTTCCGTAAGGAAATGTACAGGGCATAGAGAGGATTGATCCATCGTGTAAGATCAGTATCCATTGGGTAATACTGGAGAACCTCTTCTCAGACATCCCTAATCATCTTTCTTTTTCCATAATGAGCATCTTTTGAGTTGAATACTAAGTGCTGTTACACGCTCAGACACTTATGAACTGCTGAAACGGGTTCTAACACCAGCGTGCTATTACTGACCCAACATTAAATAACATTTTCAAGTTTTTATGTGAATACTGGTAGTGACTGTATGGGATAAAGAATTCTGAAGAACTTCGCGTAGAAGTTTAATACTTTCCTTCACTTGTAAGCGAAGTATAATGTCTTTTGGGAAGGAAGGCAAGATTTTTCTTGGAAATGCTGATTGATTGTAGTCAGCCTGAGGTCGTTGTAGAAAGTACTAATGTAATAAGGAGAAAGGAAGCCCAGGTCACACTTGCATGAGTGTCAAATGTGCATATATATAGTAATTTGTTCCTGTCTGCAGTTTTTTTCTGTTTGGACATCTTAAATCATTCCTGGGCTGTCCCCATAGAATTTTATGTTGTATCATGACAGATGCTGCTTATATTAAACACCACATGCTCAGCACTTTGGTGTTTCTGTATCTCTGAGGATTATATGCTCACATATTGCTTTGCTTCCTGAGCACTTATTAATATTTCAGTTTTAATTTTAAGTAACTGTACTGCTGGCTTAACTGGCCCAGAAACCTTTTTGTTCTGCCCAGGACGTGGTCAGAGTAGACAACCAGGGCATGTTTCCCCTGTGCGAAATTCTCATCTAGGGATTCTCTACAGCAAATCTAGAGGGCAAGTTCACAGTCTTTGATTTTGTTGAAAGTGCCAAAATCCTGTGTCAGGCTATTTTCTTTTCCATGGTTGTTTTGGAAACTGGATGAAGGCCAGTAGCTGATTTGATAACCATATTCAAAAGCTTATGTATAAAATGGCAAGGTCTTTTTGACTGTGTAACAGACTGTTTCACATCTGAATGGGCTCTCTAGAACTTCCAAGCTTTTTCTTCCCCTTGTGCAGGCTGGTGCTTTGGCCTCAACGAGGTCCCTGTAGCAAAATTCTGGCTGAGCGATGTGGGGAGTAACGTTGAGTCACCCATTCAGGGAGTGGCTTTTTCAGAGTGGATCTAGGGCGTGGGCTGAACAGTCCACGGAGAGGAAAGTTGGATGGAACTAATTCCGAAAAGGTTGGTTAATGTTAAATCTTACTTAGGGAAATTTCCAAATGAATAACTAAATTTAAGTAATTCAGATATTTTTCTGTGGTTGAGCTGAGCTGATAGAAGCCTCTGGAAGCCCCAACCCCTCCATTATCAGACTTATTTTTCAATTTGCTCTTGGTCCTCTTTGTCCTGGCTTGCTAATCTTAAGTAGGATGATGCTTTTGTCCTCCTAATAGGAATGCCATATGGTAGCCGAGAGAATTCCCTTCTTTACTCAGAGATTCCCAAAAAGGTACGGAAGGAAGCCTTGCTACTCTTGTCATGGAAACAGATGCTGGATCACTTTCAGGTAAGCCCAAGTGCAAGGAGCCTGGTTTGACAGTGCTTGGGAAGACTGGGTGATGCCATGGGGCTGGTGCAGTGGGTCCTGCTCCACTAAACAGCGGAGAGAACAGCGTAGCAGCCTGTAAGACCCTGGGTTTAGTATCTTAATGTCCTTTGTCACTATCAGTACTGATGAAGAAGGGAGTAGAGGGGGTTTGTGTGTATTCCCTACTAGGAAGGTTCCCAGTGAAAAAGAATTTAGCTGTCGTGACCCCATTTGGAATGCAGGTCCCCTTCAGGGTAATTCAAGATCCCCGGAAGAGCTTTTGTTTGCAGTGTCTGACATGGAAACTGTTTGTGAAGGCTGTAGATAACGTCATTAAGCCAATTGGTTACATCTGATTTGCATAAGCAGAGCAAGCGCAGCTGTCCTCAGTTCATGCTGAAGCACCAACTGCAGAAATGACAGATTCACGGTTTTTCCCTTTTATGCAGAGGGAACTTTGGGGCCTGAGGTTGGTTTAGTCCCCCTGGGCCACCCTTGTGGCCTAGAGTACAGCAGTTATGGACCTCTACGGTCATACCACTGACGGTTTTGGGCTGGTATATTGTGTTTTGGACGTTCACAGACTAACTGGTGCCAGTCTTGGAGCATTCCTGTTCTGTGAAAGTTTCTTTCCTTGCAGATTCTTTCAGATTTTCCTTTCCTTCAATCCTAGGCAACCCCTCATCACGGGATGTATTCTAGAGAAGAGGAGCTCTTGAGGGAACGCAAGCGACTTGGTGTCTTCGGTATAACGTCTTACGATTTCCACAGCGAGAGCGGCCTGTTCCTCTTCCAGGCCAGCAACAGCCTCTTCCACTGTCGAGATGGGGGCAAGAATGGTTTCATGGTAAGTCTGATTTTATGAATATCACCCGAAACAGTCTGAATGGTTTTGGTTGGAGGTGGCTGCGTTTTTTTCTGCATTTATTTGCTTATGGCTATTTTTTTTCTGCCAGGGCTATGTTTGCCATCATTTCATGGGCTGCGCTGTATCTGTGGTTTAGGCCTTTAAATGTGAAGCTGGAGCTGATCTGTCTGCGTGTCTGTTGCTGTAGGTGTCTCCAATGAAGCCTCTGGAGATCAAGACTCAGTGCACAGGGCCACGAATGGATCCCAAGATCTGCCCTGCTGACCCTGCCTTCTTTTCATTCATTAATAACAACGATCTCTGGGTAGCAAATATAGAGACGGGAGAGGAGAAGCGGATGACGTACTGCCATGAAGGTAACTGCTGCTTCTTGCCAGATTTGAAACTAAATTCTTTCTGAGAAATTTGGGCTGGAAGGGCTCGTGTCTTCATGGCTTATTTCCTTCAAGTACATTCTTCTTTTGGATCAGCTTTTTCCAAGGAGATCTAAACGCAGTCTCTTCTTTGTTCCTTTCCAGGCTTATCCAATGTTCTTGATGACCCCAAGTCTGCTGGTGTAGCCACTTTTGTCATTCAGGAGGAGTTTGATCGGTTCACAGGCTATTGGTGGTGTCCCACAGCTTCCACGGAAGGTCAGTGTTCTGCTTAGAAAGTTCTGACGCTGTAACTGCCGCCAGCCCCCACTGTGACTGATATTTTGAGCAGGGTTTTCCTTTGGTCTGTGTCTGTGGAGGCCACCTGAAGGAACAAAACACGGAGGGGTTGGAATTGTGCTGCAAGGAGTGTTTGCAGGTGGTGACTGTGAGCTGTGGCTGCGCAGGAGGTGTACGCTCTGCACCAGAGTGCTGCTGCCGCCGCGCTCCAGGCGAGTCAGAAACAGCTGGAAAACACTGCAGCAAACCCCCTTACTCTCTGTTCCCAGGTTCGGAGGATTTAAAAACACTGCGGATCTTGTATGAGGAAGTGGATGAGTCAGAAGTGGAGATAATTCATGTTCCTTCACCTGCCTTGGAGGAGAGAAAAACAGACTCCTATCGGTACCCCAGGACAGGTAGGGGAAATACCGAGGGGCTGCTAATGCAACTCTTGACTCCTGCTGGCAACAGCAGTGGAATTTGGGCTCTAAACTTTGCATGATTAATCTGGGTACTTACTGAGATGTAGAAGCTGGTTGTAAATCTTGAGGCCTAATTGAGTCTCAGAGCCCAAAATCTACTGCAAGAAAGGAATGGGTTTTAAAGTTCAGCTTAAAGGAAAGGATTGCTGAGAAAATGGAATGTATCTGGTGGCGTAGCGTGGAATACATTTTGAATACCGTCTTTCTTCTCCCTCCTGAGAACATGCACAGCCAACTAGGCAAGGAGAAAACAAACTTTTTCCATACCCCAAATTACTCTTGCGATTATGGTGATGTCTGCCTGAATACATAATTTGGTATTTGTACATTCACACAGCACCCTTTTAGCAGGACCAGAGTCAGTTCTAATCTAGAAGTTATGTTGTGGGGTGTTTCAGGTTGGTCATCTTGATATTCTCTCACTCCTCTGCAGGCAGCAAAAACCCCAAGATTACGTTAAAACTGGCAGAATTTAAAACAGACAACAAGGGTAAGGTAAGTAATAACAACCCAGAATGGGATATTGCACAGGAGAGTTGGCAGCTTCTGAAGCTCCCTAGAATTGAGACAAGGTCACTAAGACATCATAGATAGTGTAAGCCTTTGTTATCATCCTCTGATAACACCTGGTTCTATAACGTGCTTATCCAAGAAGCAGAAAAATCTTTAATGCTGGAGAGTATTGTTCTGGTGGAGAGGCAGCTGGGAGAGGGGAGCGAGGAGTGGGGGTAGCCTGATGTATCACACTGTTGATAGTGGAGCAGGAGAGTTGAAGCCCCATCTAATCCTGGGCTCCAGTCCCTGGCTCTGTCCTTCTCTGTGGCCGAATGCCAAAATCATTTTGCTTTGAAGCTTGTTTTTCCCTTCTCTTCCTGCCATTTGTAGCAGGGCTTGCTTCTCCTGGCCTGACCCTTGCTGATGCCCATAGTTAAACTTCCATATTCTCCCATTCCACTGAGCTCCCCTGGGAGAAGGTGAGGAGCTTCTGGGAACAGTCTGATCTGATATTGGACCTTCTTTTTGCTGCAGATCGTTTGCGCTCAAGACAAGGAGCTGGTGCAACCATTTGCTGCGTTGTTTCCGACTGTGGAGTACATTGCCCGCGCTGGATGGACCCGAGATGGCAAATAGTACATAAGTTTTTCTTCCAAACTAATGCTCCTGAGGGCTTCCCTGGCTGAAGTGTTGCAGGCCCTCCATGTGCCTTGTGGTGGTGTTATTACCTGAGTGTTAAAGCCACGAGTGCCAGAAATGGCACGTGAATATTTGGCTTCTTCAGTGTTATAACATCCTAAATATAGGAATTAATGGAATGTAGACCAGAGAGACAAGCTGTGGGGTTTAAGTCACAACCACAAAGTTAAATGACGTTGATATATTAAGTGGACAGTCTTAGGGAATTCTTTAGAGTTGAAGATGTTTAACACGAGTACAATACGCTTCCTGCTGGAAAGGAGAGTGTGGTATAAGCAGGTTTATCATTGTTCATTGGTACAGTTTGATCGGTGCCAAATTATGTTCATTGGTACAGTTTGATCGGTGCCAATTATTATCTCATTCTGTAACTCGTGGCCTCAAGTTGTGCCAGAGGAGGTTCAGATTGGATATTAGGAAAAAATTTTGACACTGAAGGGGTTATTAAGCATTGGAATGGGCTGCCCAGGGTTGAGGCATCATCCCTACAGGTATTTAAAAGATGGATTGACATAGTGCTTAGTGACATGGGTTACTGATGGTTTTTTATCAGTTAGGTTGATGGTTGGACTAGATGATCTTAAAGGTCCCTTCCAACGTAGACAATTTTATGACTCTATGATCATTAATTTTCTGCTCTGGAAAGTAAATTCATACAGCATTATAGAAGGTAATCCCAGAGGGGATTCTTACATTCTGCACTAGAGCTTATCTAAATGTGCTGAATGCATCAGTTCAGGAAATCCACAGTCACTGGGATCCTGGGGACAACCGGATCTTTTGAAAGTCTGTCTTAATGATGAAACTTCCCTTGATGAACTTGGGTTGGCCGCACTGTGCAGCAGTGGCTTGTCATGTGTGCTTCGTAGTGTGCACTGTCAGCCCAGAAAGCCAGCAGCATCCTGGGCTGCATCAAAAGAAGTGTGGCCAGCAGGGCAAGGGAGGTGATTCTGCCCCTCTGCTCTGGGGAGACCCCACCTGGAGAACTGTGTCCAGCTTTGGAGTCCTCAGCACAGGAAGGACATGGACCTGTTGGAGTGGGGCCAGAGG